>RJWH01010597.1:0-15957 GCA_004363575.1 Solenodon paradoxus
TGTGTGTGTGTGTCTGTCTGTCTGTGTCTGTGTGTGTCTGTGTGTGTGTCTGTGTCTGTGTGTGTCTGTCTGTGTGTCTGTCTGTGTCTGTGTGTGTCTCTGTGTGTCTCTGTGTGTCTGTGTGTGTGTGTCTGTGTCTGTGTGTGTCTGTGTGTGTGTCTGTGTCTGTGTCTGTGTGTGTCTGTGTGTGTCTGTGTGTGTCTGTGTGTGTGTCTGTGTGTGTCTGTGTGTGTGTCTGTGTGTGTGTCTGTGTGTCTGTCTGTGTGTCTGTGTGTCTGTCTGTGTCTGTCTGTGTCTGTGTGTGTCTGTGTCTGTGTGTCTGTGTGTCTGTGTGTGGTGAAAAGAAATCTGCCTTGTAAGTGATCACACAGAAAGAGCACATCACCGCCTGGGGAACATGGCCTTCGTCTCTGAGAGATAAGGGTGGCCTTGTCACTCACAGCTGCTGTAGCAAAACTAAAGCAGAAGTGGGTGCTGAGGCCGCCCGACTGTGAGGACTGGCGTTGGCGTTCCAGCTGTCCTGACCCATTAGGGCCTCACAGGCCCTGTTCAGGGATATGTCTCCCAGGCAGCCCTTTGAGCCACAGAGTCGTTTTATTACCATTTCTACACCTGAAAGGGAGAGACCTTGTTTTCTTTAACCCCCACCCCAGCCCTTCTGGGTCCCGACAAGTAGGAAATGGCTCTCAGGTCTGGGGGCTCCTGTAGCCCACGCTGAAGTGTTCAGCGAAGACTAGAACTGACAGCATTTGGGAGAGTTTGTTTAAAAATAGTCAAACTTAGTCTAAGATTCTAAGATTGCATGGGTTTTAAAAGGGGTTAGTGCATCTTAATTTGCATGAGTGTTTTATTAAGTCGAGGCTAATCCAAAAATCAGAGGATGAAACCAGAAATAAGGGATTGAAGATGATTTCAAAAGACTGATCATGAAAGTGTCCCTTCTAAGACAGATTTTGTGCACCTTCTTCCATTTCGAATCTCACACCGTCATTGAGCCCCAGATGTCCACACAAGCTGATGCTGTTTTATTTAAAGATTTCGCCCCATATCCCCTGCCTTCTGCCTTGACGGGAGTCAACATTTCTACATAAAATGAAATGGCGGGTGGAGAGGAGGGGGTGTGTGTGTGTGTGTGTGTGTGTGTGTGTGTGTGTGTGTGTGTTACCAATTAGCATGAAGCAGGGAAAATGACACCAGGCCTAGGAGCCTGGCAGAGTGGAGAAGCTCTGAGAAATGTGACAGAGGGTGGGTGGCAGGAACTCTAACTGATAGCACGTGGAAGAGCAGCCAAATGTCTGCCTTTGTAAGCACGGCACCACCGGTGTCTTCCCACGTCCCTCCAGCATCTCAGGGGCGGGGGTGGGGGGGTGCTGTAAATGAAATATCTACCCGGCTCCTTGTTAAGTGCAAGAACTGGCCCTGCAGGTCCACTGGGCCCCCTGCCAAGGCCAAGGCCTCTAGACATGACTGGGACAAAGCCAGTCGTGTCTGAGACAGAAGTCACTGGCCTTGGAAAGGATGTGACCACAGAGTTAGGACATGCAGTGCAGCCCCAGTGGGATCAGGGTGGAGGGGTCCAACCTACCTCCTTCCCACCATGGTCTCTCTGTCAAAAGCTGGGTGAGTCTCACTGGGAAAGATACATATGAATAGTGGCTTCTTCCTGGTGCAAAGCTTATACGACATTACCTAGCTATACACGAATTTGCATGTGAACAGACTTTGTGGAAGAGACTAGGGTAACAGGTAATGGATAATGGAAGGGACAGGTGCGTGGGCCTCCTCTTGCAGCCTGCCTGCTTGCCTTCATTCCTGCACCTTTCCTTAAAAAAAAAAAAAAAAAAAAAAAAAAAATCAAATACAATAAATAAATCAGACTTGTTTAGGAAAAACCTAACTGAGGGGTGCTTGGCACCACCCTGAGTTGCTTTCTCCTCTGAATCCTCAGGGGAACCCAGGTTTACCCCCATAGGTTCCCTGGCTCTTGGGAGGCTACGAGCAAAACAGAAAGGGTTGGGGGTGGGAGGGATTGGTGTCACACTCAAAGCTCATTTCATCAGTGGTTGGTCTGCAAAGCCTCCCTTTCTGCTGCAGGAGGGTCTGACAGAAGTGATCAGATGGGGGAGTGCTCACCCAGTTTAGAATGTTTAATCCAAGGTATGATTTGGCTCGAATCGAAGCAGTTCAATTTCCACCTGGAGGACTCGCCTGGTAATTTTTCACACGTGAAGGCTCTCCTGCAGAATGAACTCCATATCTCTGCTTTCCCCCGCACAGCCCAGACCTTCCCTGGGGGCCGGGGCATCTGCCGGAAGCCCTGCACCCCGCTGGCGTCGCCTGAGCTCCGAGATCCCCCCTTCCTCACCCACTCGGGTCACAGAGGCGCCAGCGAGCGAGAACCTGGCTGCCGGCTGCAGTCCGCCGGCTCAGCTCGGGTGGAATTCCTGCGTCAGATGCTACGTGAGGGCCCGCAGACCTGGATGGAGATGAGGACAGTAAGGTGGGACTGGAGGAAAGGGTGTCTGACCCAGAAAGGTGGCCCCATATGGCGCTCAGGAGAGGGACAGTGAGGGGCCCATAATCACTGGAGTTTACTTCCCACTTCCCACCATCTGACAAGCTGCAAAGCATACGACTCCACTTAAGGACCATGTATGTGCTGCTCTAACTGCTTTCCCCAACATGCACAGGTTGTCGGGCAGGGTTATCCAAGAAGTGTGGATTGTCAACAGGCATCCAAAGGAAATCTGCCAGGTGCTTCCTCTAACACTCTTCTGAACTAAGGAGGCCTGCAGGCAGCCCCATGGGGTGCCCTGTGCCGGGAGGCTGAGCAGTCCAGCAGGATGCGTTAGGGAAGACTCTGGACACACCTGGACGCCAGCTCTTCTTTATGAGCAAGGCCCAGCCTCTGAACAGCGCCTGGGTGCACTTCCGAGACCGGCCTTCCCAGAAGACCACAGCCGCCAGACCGGAGAGCGTCCGTTCATTGCCGAATGCCCGGCGAAAAGCACAGAGCTGAGCGCAAAGCAAGCACTGGAAGGGGTGAATGATGAGTAAGTGTCCTGCCCTCAGCACCTTTTTCTCCTTTTCTTGCACTTCTAGCAGCAAAGTCAAGATCTGCTATTATGTTGCTACCTTTATAACCTTC
Source organism: Solenodon paradoxus (assembly GCA_004363575.1). Lineage (NCBI taxonomy): Eukaryota > Metazoa > Chordata > Mammalia > Eulipotyphla > Solenodontidae > Solenodon > Solenodon paradoxus. Next base: position 3,149 of record RJWH01010597.1, read on the forward strand.
TCTCCTCCTTTTTCATAGTCCCAACTTCCCTCTTCTTTTCTCTTCTCTGGTCTAACCCCCAGGTTAAAACTGCCAACTTCTGACAGGGACGGGCCAGGGGGGCGTACAGACTCCCCCCTCATCTGCCCTGCTCGCAGCGTCCGCCTGGCTAAGGTTTCCATTCACACTGGCTGCAGAGCCGTGGGGCTGAAACCGTCACACACATGCAGCCGATTAGCGCAAATCCAGGGCGCACCACATCCATCTTGCGAAACTGCACGTCCCGCCAGCTACAGCAGCCTGGAAGATTACCGTGGCAGACGAAGTGATTCCCTTTACGTGGAGCTGGTTGACCGCCACCGTGTGATCAAAATAACTCTTTTTCACCCTAAGAGGCAGTAACTCCAAGGGGACCAGGTTCATGCCGCCAGCTCCGCGGTCACCCTCCTCCGCGGCCGTGGGTGTGGCCGTGCAGACAGGCGGCTTGGGCCTACCGTCCCGTCCTCCTCCAGTGCAACACCGACACCGTCGCGGACACAACTGTCCTGTTTCTGTTGGAAAACCCAGCAAAAGAGAGTTTGAAGAAAATGCTCCCCTTTTAAAGTTCACAACTGAAACTTATAAAAAGTCTTGTCTCCTGAATGTAAAATAGACCAACACTCAGCAAATTGAATGTATTCACTGGTGAGTCCTGAGATAATAACTGAAGACACACAGTTTAGTCTTTGTGGTTTGTTTGAAATAAAAACCGAATTCTTAGGGAGAGGCACATTTTATAATTTATTACTTAATGCCCAAATTTTGGAAGGGTGGAGTAATACAGAAGTTCACATATAATGACTTCAATTTTATGTTCATGCTTGATTTTCCTTTTAGAAGGAGAATTCCAGGACAATGATTTTATTAGAGTAACATATTAGTATTCTCTGAAACACAATGGCATCTAATCAATTAAATAATATAAATTTTCAAATAAACTATTCAGGAACTTAATGTCTTGGTTTTGGGTGCTGCAGACATGCTTGATTATGAGGATAAAGGACTGAAAAACCTGCTGCGTTTATAGACATTTTTTCAGGTTATCCTGGAAGAGCTTCCTAGTCCCACTGTTAGAAGCTTGTCTCGTGCATTTTATAGTCACCTTGTGAAGAGCTGACTATAAATAGTGTTTTTCTTGCAACTCGGATTCTTAGTACATCTTGAAGAAAGAACACAAAGTAGAAACAATTTCAGAGCTGAATGGGACACTGGTGGCTCTCTTCTTAAACACGTTACTTTCACAGGTGAAATAAAAGACCTAGAGAAACGAAATGATGTGCCCAAGGTCTGCATCTCAGCTGGGAACTCTAGGCCGCCTCCTGACTTCAGTTCCACTGTATCAAAACAACGTATGTGCTGGTTTAGGATTCGCACACTGTCTTCTTCTTAGCTTTCCTCAGTCACCTTTTTAAACTCCATTTAGAACCGAAGGCAATATAATGAGCCCTTGCATTTCCTTTTACCATTTTCAAAATATATTTATTTAAGAAAGTCATGTAATGCTTGGAATGAAACTATGGAGTTGGATACTTTCTAAGAGGAAAGGGAGGCTCAGGGCTTTTTGGGGACTTACCCCATGAAACGCTGTTAGTGCTAGAAGGGGCTGACCCTCGGGCAGAGGGGCCTTCGTGAGTAACGTCGGATGCCTGGACATTCAGGACAAAAGTGAAATGTACCCTGAATGGAGGGTGTGAGGGGTGATGAAAGTCGCAGTGGAAAGATTGGATGAGCTACTTGGTGGGAGTGATTATGAAAAGGTTCCCTGGTTATTCGCACAAACACTGATCTAACTGCAGCCGTGAAGTCACCTTGAGGTGAAATTAAGGTCACTAATCGGCTGAAGATGCGAGACAGCAATGAACTCAGTTCATCCGGTAGACCCAATGGAATCACCTGAGCCCCTCCAAGAAGAGGAAGGCAGAGAGCAGAAGGGAGGTCACAGGTCTGCAGGGTGAGAAGGGCGCCACCTACCACGGCTGCTCTGCAGATGGAGGAAGATGGCCAAGGGACAAGAGTTCAGTGGCCTGCAGAGGCTGCGGACATGCTCTGGAGGACAGGCAGCACGGGCACAGGGATGTCAGCCTGTGACACCTCAACTCCAGCCTTGTAAGGTCCTAAACAGACAACCAGCTGAAGCACGCCGGGCCTGGACGTCCGACCTGGGCTGTGAGACAGTCACCGGGTAGTGTCTGAACCCGTGACGTGTGTAGTGACAGCCACAGAAAACAGACAATTGCAACGCTGCTTTGAGTTTCTAGCCTGCTCCAAAGATGATGCTAGGAGTTTGGGGTTCTTCACCTCTTTTCCTTCAGGATTCCTACTGGTAGTGGAGACCCCAAGGGTTGACAGCCACGTGAAACAGGAAGCTTTGCTTGATCAGTTTCAGCAGGTGCCCATCAGCGCCCCCAAAGCAGGGTTCCTGGTGAACCACCAGCCAAGAGCACAGCTTAGGCCTGAGGCCAACATGGATCAACTTCTCTCCTCCCTGAATTGAAAATGGCTTTACCTACAGTTTTCAGAAACTGGGGACAAAGGGCTGAAATATGCCAGGAGGCCACCGTCCCCAGGGCAGGAGGGACAGCAGTCATGGAGAGCACAGCCCCACCACCAGGAATGGAAGGTGAGGGGCCAGACCTTCCAGTCAGAGTGGAGCCTCCCTGTCCCCCGAGGAAGAGTGAGAATGGGGGCGAGACAGCAGCAGGAGGAGAGGAGTAAGGCCACTTCCTTCTGTTTCTTTTTGGGTGGTTGTAGGCTCAGGAGGAGTGAGAATGTGGAAAACTGTGAAAAGCACATTGGGATACTGTGTCTGAACCTGTTAGAGTGAGTCCCTATAAAGCACTAAATCCCAGATGCTTTTAAGATAATTGTGATGACAGAAACAATCACTGGATATAAGAAAAGGAATAAAGAATTAGATCTTTCTCTAGAAGTCGAGCATTTACCTCTCACATGTGTTTAAAATTCCTGACTGATATAAAAATGGGTCAGTGGAGAGAAATCCTTCGGCATGATATCAGTATTCACTGTTTTGGTCTCATGAATAAGAGGGAAATTACATGGAGTAGTTTGAGGCTGGACGGTGGGGAGTGTGGGGGTAAAGTTCACTCTAGACCTATCGCAGAGATGAGAGCAGTGGACCCTCATGCCCCGTTCTCAGGAGGAAGTGGAGACACCAGCTGTGAGCAGAGGTGAGAGCGGCGAGGTGGTGAGTTGCTCAGTTTGAGGACAGCGACATTAGGATACGTGAAATTGTCCCGTAGCAGAGTGATGCTTCAGATTAAGTCTATGTTGGCAGCTGTTTGAAATGTTCATGGTCCTGAGATTTGTCCCCAAATTGAGCCTGCAGAACAAGGATCGCCGGCTTCTCAAGAATTTAGCTGCACTCACTCTCCTCTTGGTTTAGAGAAAGAAGTTAACTTCTCCATTACACAGACAGGGAACTATCACTCTGCCTCCCTCCTCTCTGTGCCTCCGAGATACCCAGGCAGAGATGAGAGGTGTTGAGAGGGCGGTTGGATATGTAATCCCGAGCGGGACTGGACATGCACATCTGAGTTGTGACCGAAGGGGAGACAGCACAGCGAGTGGAACGAGCGGCAGGGCGCCTGGCCCTCCTCCGGGCTGGAAGAAAGGGAGCAATCAGAGATGGGGAGTAGGACTTTCCCTGGAGTGGGGGAAACCAGAATGGTGTCACAGAAGCCATAGAAGGATGCTTGCAGAGGCTGTGTTATAAAAAGGTGATGCTCAGCAAGACCAATGGCTACTGAGATGAATGAGCAGGATGAGAATAAGGCCTGCAGTCAGATCCGGGCACAAGTGACCTGGGTCAGGGCAACTGGATGGAATGACAGCGATGCAAGTCAGGACGAAGCAGGCTGGATGGAGACAGGGTGGCGAGGCAGCAGAGGCATATAATACAGACATCTCATTCCACGCATTGTGTCGGGATGTGGGGAGGAGAAATGGTGAGTGTTTCCAGACACTGTTTTCTTTCATCTGTTGTGTTTATTTTTGAGCCAGGCATGCCAAGGGGAGGAGGGTGTGAGAGAGAGAGGGAGAGAAAGAGGAGGAGAGAGAGATGGGAAAACAAACTTACCCAATATTAGTGTTTCAGAAAACACCTTTAATATTTATTAATTAAGGGTAGTGTTTACTTGGCATGATTTCAAATGGACTAAAAATGCCAGTTCAGGTCAGAAGATCTTTCTAATCCCAACCTGCAGTACTTGACTGTCACTCTCGGCCACATCTTAAATCAATAGTCCTTTTCAAAAGGATGGCCTGTGGGTAGCAGCAAAGATGGTTGCAGTAAAGTCAGCTGTTGACATCACTGCCGTCCACCCCCCTGAAGAGAAATAAAGGGAGAGCATGGTGAGGGGTCTCTCCAACCTGCCCAGACCTTGCCTGTTAAACACACACCTGCCAACTCCTTCAGTGAGAACAGAGTGACAAACACAAGAGATTAGGGACTCACTTGGCTCTTTATCCTGTCAAAAGCTCAAGGGCATGAGTAACGGAGAAAAACTATTCTGCAATCTACCACCCACATCTACCATAGGTAGGAAATGTGAGAATTTTTTTTTTTTTTGAGTAATGTTTTTCTTGGTTCAAATTGAAGAGTGATGAGAAAATTGCAGCTGACTCCTGTGGAATAAGTCAGTGGCACTTGGCTGTGGAGACTGACCCCACACAAACACAGCCATGGATTAGGGAGAGGGGACACATTTTCTTGCCCGAGATAGTGAAATGCCCAGCTTTTGCCGTCACGATGCTATAGAACCTGACATCGCTACTTAGTGGAAAATTCCACCAGAACTATTGATACAAGTCAAAAATGTTAAAAAGTCACTGCCTTTGTTCCCTGGAAACCCGTGGCTGTAGTTAGCAAGATTATTCAATTTGAAATAATTAGGTTCCTGGCTCCTGTAATTTCAGTCTCACCTGTCACTGCAAATTATCTAAATTGTTTTATGCATAATTATTATACTATACATATATATAATTGTGTCACATCAATAGGACTAAACATTGATAGTCAAAGATTACGTTTTCTAATAAGGAGAAAGTTGAATACATTTGTAATCTGCTTCTGACATAAGATTACAGAAAGGGTTATTTACAGAACTGGGAATAGTCCCAGGAGATGTTGCTTAGCTCACACTTTGATGAGGTTATGGGTCTAGATCTCTTTAAACTCGTCTCTTATGTGGTTTTCTTCTTGTCAAAGAAATTTTAAAGGGCCATTCAAAACACTGTTAAATGACTCTAATGTTGGGTCCAGAGATGCTTTAATCGGCAGTGATGTGCGCCTGGTCGTAACCTTGCAGACCCTACTAAATCCAGCTGTGACTGCAGGGAATTCATTTGATTCCATTATTTAGCTAAGTAGAATTTTATAGCCATTAAAAGCAAAGCAATAATTCCTTTCACTGAAGTTGCGTATCAGACATTGTTTAATACATTTAATTACAGCCTCACTGAGTCGTGGGACCCTGCTTGCCCACTGATGGACTTCAAATGTTATTACTAATTTAATAGTAACTTTCATGGAGCACCTATCTCTAATTCTGTGCCAGGCACTAAACTATGCACTGTGCATATATTGTCTTGTTTAACCATCTAAATAACCACGTGAAGTAAGTACTATGTGTGTCTCCAATGTACATATTAGGGAAAGAGACCCAGAGAAGCTGCGTTAGCTGCCCAAGATCACACAGGTTGTTCCCAGACAGAATGGCATCTGAGGCCATAGGATGATCTGCTGAAATACCTGACACCCAGGGGTGTAATCTGACTGTGTGGCAAACCCCACCCTCTGGAAGCCACGCAGCCTCTAACAATTTGCTGAGAGAAAGACTCATGACCATGGTCTGGGGCTTCTTTCTTTTTAAAAAACACTCTTATTCAGGTCACTTTGATTTACAAAATGGCACCAGCCCCGATGTGCAGGCTCACCTTCCATGAAATATGCTAGCACACCCTGGGCCCACCAGGCCCCGCAAAGTCAAAGTCCTCCCCGGCGGTCCAGCGAACCCACCACTCCGTCGGTGACGTGTTTCCTCGTTGTCCCTCTGCGCTCACAGGCACAGCAGACCCAGCCCACAGCTGTCCCCGCAGGTGTGCATGTGGAAGAACTCTCCTTCCTCCAGTCACTCGGCGCTCACAAGACGTCGCTGCAGGGCAGGACAGACAGGCAGACATAGGCTGTGTCCTCGGACAGCTTCCACCCAAAGGATGAGACACACGTTAAACAAATCAACTACAAATATATCGATGCAAGAGGCCCTTCAGAGGGGAAGTCTTGTATCCAGGAGAGAAGAACCAGGTTTGGTGAGTCTATATTAGGAGCCAGGAGACACCTCTACAAAGAAATAGCATTTGACCTGAAGCCATGACAGTCACGCTCCAAAGGGGCAGGTAGAGGCACTGCACACTCGCTCATCCCACAGACACCTGCTGAGCACCTACGCTGTGCAGAGCAGCACGCCGGGGGCCAGCACTCTCCGTGAAGTCGGTGAGGACTCTCATCGCCTGCGATGTCAAGTGCGCCTCCCTGCAGTGGTGGGAAATGATGGTAGGGAACATGTAAGTCAGAGAGAAAAAAGCAAGGCATGTAGACATCAGTGTTAGTAATGGATTCCTTTGGGTTCCTTTTTATTTTATTTTTTCCGCCCAATTAAGAAGAGCACTGGAGACATTCGGCTCCAACTCTGAGTTGCAGCTGTGCCTAGAAAGCATTATTCTTATTCAGTTCTCAGAATGCAGTTTTGGATTTGTTGTACTCCTTCAGCTCAGAAGTTAAGGGGACAGATGGGCGGGTTTCTGAGAAGGACCCCGCCCCATGTGGTGGTCCCCTACAGCGGCGCGTGCAGCTGGGCTGACTGGGACTGACACTTATGGATTCGGTTCAAACCATGGGCAGAGGAGCATGCTAGTCACCACACCTCGCATCGACTGAACACTGGCCCCTTCGGAAACATTTCAGGCACTGCTGGGCTGGAGGGTGGGCTTGTGATTGACATCAGATGTAGAGATGCTGAGTTTTTCTGAGTAGATACCTATGAACCGCCTCGTCTCCAAACACTGCAGTTTCTTTAACTTCGCCTTCAAGAAAGAAGAGTCCCCTTATGATGAGCTTGGACAGCCAAGTCTCACGCGCTCTCTAGAGATTAAACACAGAATATTTGCTTCAAATGAGTTCCCTCTGGCCTTTCCAGAAGTTGAAACCATCGGTGCTCAGCTCCCCCCAGGCATTTCTGAAACAAACCAGCCAGATCACCATCCCCAGCAGCAGCAATAACAACAAACGCTCTAGAAACAAAGCCCCAACAAGCTATCAGGGAGCGATACCTCCTTCCTCAGACACCACTTTCTCCAAAATGGCCCAAAGGGAGAAGCCCCAGCAAGTTGATATGAGGCCCTGAGGCCCCTCCCAGATTCCGCTGCACCCATCTTGCGTGTTTCCCCCTAATTCCTGCTGCCTCCACCACCCAATCTGAGCATAGTTGGGAGGTGTCTCTGCAGCTCTCCGGGTCAGCGACGTCAACCAGCACAGGCACGTCTGGCCTCCCGCAGCTGCTGGGTTTGTGATCTGATTTCGTGGTTCCTCTTATAATCTGATTAGTGTCAGTTGGACTGTTTTATATTTCAGGAGGCCCAGTAATGATGTATCAGCATCTTCTCTTTAAATGTGAAGAGTTGGTAAGAATGATCTGGAAAAGTTGACTAGTACTGGCTTTCACATATATCTCAGGATGCAGCTAAAATTAACACTCCAAAACGGACCCCCAGGAAAAATTCGGGGAAAGTAACCCCCTGGAGGCATCTGAGCACATGACACTGGTGTCCTTGGGGATGGTGTCGCCAGTGTCCCACCCCTATAGGTCCAGCTTCTCCATCCCTGTGCTCCTGCACTTGTGTTTGTCCCAGAACAACAAGCCACACTAGCAACAGAGACTAAGGCCAGCTGTCAATCACCAGTAATTACAAAACCTGTTTAAGACAGCTGTCCCCAAGAGTGTGCCATGTGCGGAGTTGCAGAGAGCGCCAATCTGAGCATGCTCCCTGGGAGCCTCCGCCCTCTGGGCCCCTCCTGTCAAAGACCTTGTCAACCTTCATTTGCAAGAAGGCTGCTTCGGAATAGAGTGTCCCCTTCTCCACTGTTTTGAAAAGCAAGAGATTCTGCCTTACCAACCCTGGTCTCTATACCACTGTCTCCAGTTACCAGGTGATGGACCCTCTCCTGGTAGAGAGGGGTCAGGAATAATAGGACTTTGGTGCTGGATGAAGAGATGAGGGAAATCAGGAGCAAATGCCGCCCTGCATCTCAGCACATCTCCTCCAACAACCACTGGTGCTCTGGCCACCAGACCTCAGCAGAGAGAACACAGGAACCTGGCCCCCCAAGTTTTTAGAAGATTTCTTTCCTTGCCACGAGGACATGTAGTGCAGTGACTGCCCCAGAGAGCAAGCATCCAAGACACGCCAATGTCCCCACAGACTGAAGGGCAGGCTCACAAGAAACCAACTCAACCCTTTGCCTGTGGGTGTGTGCATGGGTGTCTGTGTACATGTTTGCAGGAAATCATTACCATTACAAAATTAGGTCATCCCTCCAACTCCTCAAGTTTAGAGAGAAAATACTGATAAATCATTGCGAGGCCTCCTGAAATATAAGCCAGATCGACTGACACCTAACAGGATTAAGAAGAAGGTAAGAGGAACCACACTATCAATCACTTTGGATAAGGATCATGGCATGATGTTCCAACAGACAACTAGCAGTAACGGATCAGAAGATTCTGGAAGTCCACAGAGGAGATCATGACTTGTTCTGCTTTCTCCTGTTCTACACACCTGAGTCCAACAGCTGAAGTCATTCTTCACATCTAACACAGAAATGCTTCTCTTTTTTAAGGAAATGTACAGGAAGGCATGAAGGTGGGCAGGCAAGCAGGTGGGAAGAGAAAGAAGGAGGAAGAGCTTTATTTTTATTTAGTTGTTCACACTGGTTGCTTCACCCAGCCCCAGGTCTTGAACCCAGGACCTTGGGATGTATGTGGGACTGCTTCCAAGTATACTAGACCGCTCAGCCACCAGGATGCACCCACTTCTTGAAGATCTTCTTCGTCATCTAAATGCCAGAGAGAATCACTATTCACAGCTTAGTTTCTAAGCCACAAGAAAGGAATCTAATCCCATATGTGGGATACATTTCAATCCACTAAACAAAGATACTGAAGGTCCTTGTCCTCTCTCCTTTGAATACAAAGTGGGAAATGACAGACAGACCCCCTCTATCAAAAACGTAAGAATTGTGGCGCTTCAGTGAAGGCGAATGAGCTCAATGCTGAGGGATTATCAGTACTTAGTAATTAACAAGTCCCATATTTTGCCATGTATAATGCACAATTTTCCCCCAAATTTATGAGAGAAAAATAAGGGTGTGCCTTACACACGGGTGGTACTAATTCCAGATCTATATAAATGGTTTTTAATACTTTCATTTTGTGTGCCTTGTATCTGTTCTTGTGTTTTGTAATTGTTCTATAAAATTTCTTCTACCAAAATGTTAAAAAATAAATGCTAAAATTCCTTTATCATACAAAAACCTAGCACCTAAATATAAACAAAGATTTGAATTAAAAAACTGAAAGATGTTTTTCCTGAAAGTTTGGGCCAAAAATGTAGGTTTGCATTACACACTGCAAATACGGTATTTCTGAATGTGGGTGCTTCCCACCATTTTTATGAAAATAGTGAATCTACAAGTTGTCATAAAATGTTCAGCTAATGAAGCCCTTGGGAGGTAAATGCAAGGCACTAGGTCAGCCCCCCAAAGCAGCCTGTTTGACAGTAAACACCACACACACTGCCATTTTATTTTTATCATCCTGCATTAGTGTGATTTAAGACGGATACCAAGTTCCCAGGGTATTGACTCAAATGGAAGTGGACGCTAACTAATAAAATACAGTTTAACAGAGAAAAACTTTATTTTCTCAGGCGCAGGTCCAAAAGTGGTTGAAAACAGCCCGGAAGGGGTCACAGCTACATACTCCTCGCAGGCCTGTCTACACCACCAACTGGTCGCGTCTCCTCTTGGCTCGTGCAAGGGGTTCCCAGCCTCAGGAGCTGTCGTTTCAGCCACGTGTGTTGGCGGGCACAGAAGGGAAAGATGGACGCTTAACCTCAAAGAAGCAAAGCAGTCTTCAAAACAAAACCAATTCCCTTTAACCAGGGTTTCCAAGGACCGCGTCACCACTCAGAGGACACTTCCCAGGCTGTCCCTGCTGGCATGCGTCTGCACTTGGTCCTTTCAATTCTCACTGAGATCCTGTGTCCCTGTCTGGACAGGATGCCTTAGGAGGGAGAGTGTTCCATGGCTGTAACTGCACCTTCCCTTATTTTAAGCAAGAAGGAAAGGCGGGGCAGCCACTGGAAGTGCTCCTTCTCAGCCTTCCCTCCCGGCAGCCTAGAGGGAAGTTCATCCAAGCAGGCAATGGGCAAGAGGAGGGAGAAGTGTCTTGCCGCAGACAAGACAACACCCTTCCTGCAAAAGGAGCTCAGGGAGGGGCTCACTCACATGGCCCCTCTGCTTCCGGGCTCTGAATGGACCCACGAGCAAAGGGGGGGGCGCATGGGCTTCAAAACTCAACATGCACAGAGCTGGCAGCGGCCTCTGCAGGAACATTAAGTTACACATGCTCTAATCCTGTCCCATCCCAGCTCCAGAATCTGACTCCCCATTTCCAGGGAGCACCCATGTGCTCTGAACTGCTGCAGCTGAAGCGGGCACGAGTCTGGGATCTGCGTGGTCAGCTCCTCATGGTCTGGCCACCCCCTCCTCACGCAGATGGCACTCGGAAATCCCAGGGACTTCACGGTGCCAGCGCGGCCACTGGCCCGGGCGTGGCCCCCAGCGTGGCTCGCTGCATGTTTCCCCTCTGCAGACATGCATGAATGCGACTAATGTGTCTCAGGATCCCTTCCAGCCCCAGAAGCCTCAGCCTGTAATTATTATATGGGTGGCACATTTCAATACTTAGCAGAAGTGAGAGGTTGTCTCTTCTTTGAACTTTTCTCAAACATGGGAACTCTGATTTCTCAATAAGTGTAAAGGCTTAAAAACTTGCCGATATGCCCTAGTTTATGTCTTTATCATCCAAGGATGGAAGGACTAGAAGAACTTTGGTTGAGCCAATCCCAGTTTATTTGTTTATTTATTTGCTGAGGAGAGTTTTATTCAGCTTGATCTCTTTTACTGATATGGATTTTGAGGGGAAAATACAGTCCACTTGTTTCAGAGCTATTTTGAAATTTAACCAATTACAACTTTGTCCCAGTCATTTGCTGTCTAATCACAAACGTCGTAAATGCATGGACCCCCAGCCTGGCAGGGACAGGGCCGCACCAGAAGGCCACATCTGGCTCCCGAGGTGCAGGAACTCTTGGCTCAGACCCTCGGCAGCTTTGACTGGGAGCGCAGCTGCTCTCTGGGCCCAACTACGAAGTTCGTCTTTAGGACTTTTGACCTCAGCTGCCTCCTTTGGCACAGACACTCTCATGTGGGGTCTGGTAGCCTTCAGGCCACCCGAGTGGCCTCTGCTTCCTTGGAACTCTTGCACACGTAGGCGTGCCGCATCCCTGCAGGGCTCCTGCCCACTGTCCCCTGTGTGAGCCGTCAGAGTTCCAAGTTCAAGTTCAAAGAAGAGGCAACCTCTCACTTCTGCTCAGTATTGAAATGTACCACCCGCATAGCAACTACAGGCTGAGACTCCCGGGGCTGGAAGGGACCCTGAGACATCAGCTGTGTGGTGCCCACGGGCGACTCTCCAGGGCCAGGTTGAGGGCTGGGCATGGGGCAGTGCCTGCAGGCCTTCAGCGGTGGCACGAACAGAGCGCCACGCGCTGTGTTCTAGAACGCGACGCAGGAAAAGAAGACAGTCTCAGCCTCAGAGCTTTCAGATTGGACGTTAGGAAACCCCTCCTGGAGCAATTATTTTCAGGAAGAAAATAGGGGATCTGAATTCCCTCGTTTTTCCCTTTGTAAAAGTTAAGTGTGAAGAGAGGATTCTAAGCATACTAAGCAGCTCTGGCCAAGTGAATTAGCAGCCCACGGCGCCTCCTACCCTTTTGCTAACAGCGAGTTACTTCTGTAACTGAATTTAGCAGCAATTCGTGAGGAAAGTCATTCTGAGTGGAAACCAGCAGTCACGTGACCACTTTTCTCCACTGACCTGCGTGTCCCCCTTGCTTTAGCGCCCTGGCAGCAGAGACCCACGTCCTGAGCGGGACAGCCCTGCCTTTCCCCCTCGGTCAGTAGTCCCAGCCCTGAGTCAGAACCCACACATTCCACCCCCAAACGCAGGCCTCTCCGGTCCAGGCCCGAGAAGCCACGAGAGCCACGCAGGCACGGCCCGGCCCGCATGCAACGCTCACTGAGCGTGAAGAGACCAATAAAGGAGGATCCCGACGGAGCCGAGGCTTCTTCGGAAGGAGGCGGCCAGCGGTGGAGGGTGGTCGCGACGGGTTAGACGGTCAGGAAGGACAGTCCAGCCGAAACCTGGCACAGCAAGACCCGGGGAGCAGCGTCCCAGGCAGAAGTCACAGCAGAGGCCGAGCCTGAGCACACGAGGGATGGCAGAGCTAGCGGGCACGCAGGGTCTGTGGGTGCGATGGGGGCCCCTCTGCGGGGGGAAGCGGGAAGTTGATCCAACAGGCTTTCTCCCTGAAGGTCCTTTGGGCTGCCGGGAGGGTGGGCGACGGGCGGGCAGGATGCCCCTCCCAAG
>RJWH01010598.1:0-15967 GCA_004363575.1 Solenodon paradoxus
TGGGGTGTGTGTGTGCTGATTGTGGGCGGGGAGGAGGAGGGAATTAACTTTTGCCTCTTAGAAATCTTTCTCAGGTGCACCCTGGTGGAGTAGTGATTAGGTCAGCTGCCTAGAGAGGAGTATAGTCCATGAACATCCCAAGGACTTGGGTTTGTGTCCTGGGTTTGGGGGTGGAGGGTGGAAACCAACACGAAAAACTAGATAAAAATAAAATGCTTCTTTCCTCCTCTCTCTTCCTGCCTGTCTACTCGCCTTCATTCCTACCTGCACCTTCCCTTTGTAAAATAAAATAAAAAACAAAAATAGGTATCTTTCCCTTCCATTACCCCAGGAAAGGGACAAATAAAAGTTCTTCTCTTATGTGGCCTGGGCAAGTCCCTACCCATTAGACCTAGGAGGACTGGGGAGACCCTGCCAGGGGCAGGGGAGGGAGCAAACACTGTTGGGTCATCGAACAGAAAGCTAAAAAGAGAAAAGAAAAGAGAACTGTATGTTGAAAGACTTTACTAACTTGTCCAAATGATTTAATTTAAACTCTCTGAGCTTCCATTTCCCCAGTGTAAATGAGAGGCCATACATATCTTGCCTCCTTCCCTAAGTTGTTGCAAAAATACATTGTAAAATGCTAGAAGCCTTTAGGGATGCTGTCCTGAAATCACGCAGAGTTGTCATGGAATCCCCCTCGTAGACTGTGGGAAAATTGCACATCTCCATGAGCCAGCGTGTCCTGGTCTATGAAATGGAGATAATAATTAGACTACTTCCCTGAGAATATTATGTAAGTGAAGTACCTAGCAGATAGTGCTCCATAATATCATCTGTCTTTCTATGAAATGATGATATTTGAGACTTAAGGAAAGGACCACACCAGGTGTCATTTGTGGATGTTGAAAGGAGAGGGACGGAGTCTAACTTTTCTTGGAACTGGTTGCTTCTTTTAACCAAGCATAGGGTGTGGCTCAAAGGAATGAGGAAGCGGGTCTTGAGGTGACAGCACACAGGACACTCTTCACAGATCTTGGGGAAGGGTAGAGAGCTTAGCTGACTCTCCTGAAAGAGCAGAGTCTGCTCCCCTCCCCCACCCCATAGAGACAGTCCATTTGAACCTTCCTTGGCAGCCTTTGTCATAATAATGACAATAGTAATGAGACACTGATGTTGTCACTTGGACATTTACAAAGGTTGTCTAATACCATAAATAGAATCCAGGGTTAGGAGAGACTTGGACATTATTCTGCCATGTATAGATGAGAAAATGGAAATTTAGGGAAGGGGTTTACCCAGACCATCAGAAAAGTTAATGGCAGAGGCAGGGAACTAGCTCCTGGCTCCCAGCCCACAGCCAGTGCTCTTTTCAAGACATACCTGTCCTTGTCTTTCCATTCTTACTGCCATCCCTTCTGTTTCATTTCCTGGGCTACCACGGTGGTTCCTAATGGGTCCTTGCTGCCTCCAGCCCTTCCACATCCGTGTTCTATATACACAGCCAGATAATTGTCTGGAAGCATCACCTTCATTGCTGTCTTTTTTCTCCTAATAAAACTGGCCCATTTTTCAACGTGGAGGGTCATCTGATTCCTGGATCAGCCTCCAAAAGAAGACCCCACATTTCTTTGAATGCATTTATTAACAGGGAGCTCATCACTCTCAATTGCTTTCACTGTTTGAGAGTTCTTTCTGGTGAGCTGACACGGTGCCCCAGATGTCCACCCATGGGGGCGGAGTAGAATGCTTTCACATTCATTCAGACAGCAGGTATGTTGTCAGTGTTTAATATGGCTCTGATCTTGGGTGAACCGGATGCTGAAGGGAATAGAAAGAGACATTAGACGTGGGACCTTCCTTCAGAATGTGCGGCTTAGACTTTTGCACATTTTTTTTGTTTTGTTTACTAGATCTAAATGATAAGAAACAAATCAAGTCCCCTTAATGTATGATGTTTGGAGACAGTCACTATATCCCCCTTGTGTGTTCTCCTCCTGGGTATTTAAATTGTTCACCACTCACCATGGCCTTTAGGTTGTCCACACTCTGGTCTCTTCTGCTAACATGCTGTGTGTGACACTATCACCCTCAGAATGTGAGGCCCTGGTCTGAGCCCACGGTCCCGCTGCCCAGGGCAACACAGCTGCTGTGACCTTTGGTTTCTTTGATACAGCATATCATGTTCACTTTCCCTGTTCCTTCCTTTTTTTCTTATCTTTTTTTTTTTTTTTTTTTTAGGAAAGCAGGAATGAAGGCAAGCAGAAGCAGGCAGGCAGGAAGAGAAAGGAGGAAGAAGCACTTTATTTTTATTTTATTTAGTTGAACATCCTTTTTTGCCCCACTCCCCTCCCTCCAGTTCCTGGGAAAAGAACCCAGGTCCTTGGGATATATACGTGGACTGCCCCTGAAGAAGGCAACTGACCAAACCACTATCCTGCCAGGGCGCACCGTCTTCATTTCTTTTTTTCGCAGATACATTGCATGGTTGAGATGGAGGTCTAGTCACACTTCAAGTTGTTTTCATGAAACTACATTAATACAGACTCATTTACCTTATGCTTGGGGAACTTGATCAACTGGAACTGCACTGTCCTCTGTGCTGGCCACTAGCCCTGTGTGGTTATTTACATTTAAAATATTTGAAGTGAAATGAAACAAATTTTTTTTGTTTCTCATTTGTATTAGGCCACTTTTCAAGTGCTCAATAGCTACAGGTGGTCAGTAGCTACCATAACAGACAGCGTAGACTTAGGCCACTTCCACCATCACAGAAAGTTCTATGGGATTGCTGTGGTTTGGGCTGACGAGCAAGTTTACCTTTATTCTGTGTATAATCTTGTTAGTTCCATCTCAGCCCTCAAGGCTACCACAGATATCTTTTGGAAACTAATTTTGGTTTCCGGAGTGTTTGCTGTCCCTCCCAACTTCATGACAGCTGTAGATTTGATTAGCGGCTCGTGCCTTCCTCTGCTTCATCTAAAATATAGATTGAAGTGCTCTGCAGAGCAGAGAGGGCTGCAACTGAGCCCCACTGCATGGGGCACTCAGCACTGTAGCGTCAGGTGGCTGTCATGCAGTAGTTTAACAAAGAGGCTTCCAGAGCAGGCCCAATGTGCTGGGCACCCAGTATGGGCAAGGAGACAAGGCAGCAAATAGAGTCCTGCCTTTGCCTCCCTTTTAGGGCTGCTTCTGTGGAGCCTGCCGTAGTTAAAAGTGCAGGCCTGGGAATTGGCTTCCTGGTTTGGGATCCTGGCTTTGCACTTTCCAAGCTATGTCTTTGTACTTTGCAAGCTTTATCTTTGTACTTTGCAAGCTATGTCTTTGTTTTAGTTTCTTAATGTACAAAGTGGGGATGAGAATAACTTCCATTTTACAGTGTTTCTGTGAGATTAAATGAGTTACTGCAGTACAGCTCTCACAACAGCGCCTGGGACAGAATAAGTGCTCCAAATACATTGGTTGTCTTCTATTATTATTATTATTATTATTATTATTATTATTATTATTATTATTATTATTATTATTATTATTATTATTATTATTTATTAATTCTCCCCTCTGGGCAAGCCCTGCTCAGTCCTGTGCTGGGGACTTGGCTTCCTCAGTTTTGCTCTCTCTTAGTTTATGGAAGTCCTTTGAGGCCTAAACCAGGTCTCCCCTCACTGGCGCTAACTATCCTACACTGTAGTGGGGGACCAGAGAGAAGAACTTGAATTCTTGCTGGGCATTTTCTTGACTCTGCTTCTTGGTGGAGAGAACGAGGCCGGTTCATTGTGGGAACACACAGCTACCACACTGGACCTGGTCAGCACTTAGTAGGTTTTTACACACATTTCCCCACCCAATAAACACCCCAAAGGGCGTGGTGACACTTGTTTCTTCCCCAGCTCTGTGCTTTATTTAGCACCTAACAAAGGAGGCCAGGCAGTGATTCCGTTCACTTCTGTGGGGCTGGCCCGGTCCCAGGAGCCCCGGGGCAGGAATTCCCTCGGTTTCTTCATCTCTGGAATGGAGACACCTACTCTGCGCTCCACCTTCCCCTGGCTGCTCTCTCGGGCTTGGTGAAGTTGGGTGAGTTCCTCCCTCCCCAGCCTCAGTCTAAGCTCGAAACTGGACCTAGGGGAGCGCCTAGAAGGGCCATTGCGGTTATCATCCTAATTTAGAAAAGCTCTTTGATTTGCTCGTGCCTGTGCCTGTGCCTGTGAACGGTGGGTGTCGGAGGTCCCAGAGCCCCCGGAATCCAGAGGTATCGCCACCTGAGAGGGGGCTGCCGTCAGCGGCGCGATCGTCCGCGAGCTCCGGCCGCGGGAACAATGGGAGTGCGGCTGGGAGGCGGGTGGGCGGCGGCCGGGTCCCGGCTGGAGGTCGCCGAGGCCGGCGCGCGGCGCGCGGGGCGGTGGGGTTAGCCGGGTGAGCGGGCCGCGAGCCGAGGCGTCTCCGCCGGGAAAGCCGAGGTCGGCGCGGGCGGGGCTGAGCCCACCCGGCTGGGACCCGGAGGGCGAGGAGGCCCGGAGCGGGTCCTCTTGCTCGCCCCCGGCCTCGGAGTTCCGTGGAGGCTCAGGTAGGCGCCGGGCACGGGGCCCACGTGGGGAAGCGGGTGGCGGGCCTCGAACGCCCGGCGGGCTCACGGGGCTCAGCCCCCTCGTTCGTCCCCGCCCTCCCCAGGGGCCGGCGCGGCTCCTCCCGACGCGCGGCCGGGGCTCCGGCGGCTCCCGCGGCTCCGACAGCGGCCGCGGTCTCCGCGGCTGTTTGCGGTTCGCGGTTTGCCGCCGCCGCCCGCCCGCCCGCTGGCTCGTGGCAGCTCGGCGGCTGGGATCACCGTCGCCTCCGCCCCGGGAGCCGGCGGGGCGGGGCGGAGGGGAGGCCGGGGGCGGGGGGCGGCGGGGAGGGGGCTGACGCCGTGGGAGGGCGCGAGCGAGCGAGCGAGCGGGGAGAGGGGCATTTCTGCGCAGCTCGAGTGCGCCTCGGAGCCCGCCCGGGCGGTCGCCCGACGCACCGACCGACGACAGACAGCCCGGAAGCCGCGCCGCCGCCGCCAGGTTAGCTCCCCGCCAGCCCTCCGGAGGGCCCCGGGCCCCGCCGCGTGCCAGCTCGTGTGTGTGTGTGTGTGTGTGTTGGTCTCCAAGGGCTTGACTTCTGTCCCTGTCCTCGAGCACTGACAGGCGGACGCACAGGCTCTGGGGAATGGACACTGTCCTGGTGGGGAGCGGGCGCCGGAGCCAGGAGCCCCCCGCCCGCTTCGTCCTTCTACTGGCGCCCGTGTGTATCGGGGTCCACGTCTCTGGGTGTGCTGAGTGTGAGCGCGCGTGTGCCCGTGGGTCTGTGAAAGTGGGTGCTCGTGTGAACGCGCGCGCGTGCACGCCGGGTGTGCATCTGTGGGTGTGTGAGGGTGTGAGCCTGTGTGCGCTTCTAGACTAGCGCGTGTGCATCTGGGTGAGGGTGTGTGTGTCTGCGTGTGTCTATCCGTGAATGTGTCAATGAGAGGGTGTGTCCGAATGTGTAGCTGAGTGTGTCTACATCTGGATGTGGCTTTCGCTTGTGGCTCGAGCTTGTGACAGGGTGTATGTGCTGCTGTGTAAGCGTCACTGTGAGTCCCCGCGTGTGCGCGTGTGACGGCGGGTGTGCACCCGCGTAGCCCCGCGTAGCCCCGCGTGCGTGTGCGCGGCTTTGTCTCGGTACTGCCAGGAGGAAGGGGTGGGGGCGGCGGCTGAGGCGCTGCTGTCGCCAGGAGCTGGGCACCTGGCTGGGGGTGGTGGGTGGCGGGGGCGGCTGGAGTGTCCCCGCCGGGCAGAGGCTCCCTGCTGGCAGGTGGGCGGCCACACCCTGGGGGCCAGAGAGAGCTGGACTGACAGCGGAGCCGGTGTACACGGGCCGGCCAGGAGGAGGGTGTGTCCTGCTGTGTGTGTGTGTGTGTGTGTGTGTGTGTGTGTGTGTGTGTGCGCGCGCGCGCGCGCGGGAGTGGGTGCATATGGGTGTGGGATGGTGGTGGCTGAGACAGCGTTCCTGGGGGCTAGTGACCCAGTCGGTTCCGGAATCAATTTCCTGTCTGGGCACTGGGCAGGGAAGGTGGTGGGAGAGAGGGGAAGAGGGTCCTGGCCAGAGCCAGACCCTGGCGAACCCAGGTCAGCTGCACTCCCACCCTCATCCCACTGGCTCCCCTGTAAGAGCAGCACCTTAAGGGGTCCTGAACCAGGGTGGGGGAGAGTCAGTCTCTTAAAGGGCCAGTACCCACCCTTCTGCAAAGAACACCCCCCAACCTGTACTTTGAGAGAGGTTTCTGGGTGTGTCTGAATCCCTTTCCCCATGTTGCAGCAGGTAGGCATTTCTAGACCTGCAATCTGTACATTTGTGTTCTCCCTGTGTATTTCTTTTGCTCCTGGGTGCATAGGTTTTATCAGCAAACAGTAAAAATAACACTTCTCTTAATGTACATGTGTATGTGTTTTTTTTTTTTATAAGCACTGGTTTGTTTTTGTGTCTACATAGCTGTTTGTATATTAGTGAGTCCATGCATGTGGGTTGGTAAGAGAATTGGATAGAAAAATTCTGTCTGGGCCACTCTATTTGAAAAAAAACTGGGTGAAAAGGTGGTTTGGAAATTTAGCCTGTCTTTGTGGTTTTTAGATGCTGGTGCTGATATGTAGGTGGAATGGGGTTAGACTGGATCAAGGGGAGAGAGACTGAGACTCTCAGAGGAGTATAGAGTTGTTCTGGAATCCAAGTGGGAGAATTCCTCTAGTTTCCATTCTTCCCGATAACTCCACCTCCCCCTTCTGCTGCTCTGGGCGCCAGGATGAAGCGCACAGGATGTAGAGTGTGAAGGGAGGGAGCTGGGAATGTAAAAAGGAGGGTGGATGGTGAGAAGATTGGGGGCCAACAGCAGATTTCTGCAATTCTTAAAATGTTTCCTGGTGAAGGCAGCAGAAAGTGGGGAAGGCTGTGCTGGCTGTCCCCTCCCTGAGTCCCTTTCCCAGGACAGAAAGCCTCTGGCCTGGAACTCAGGAGCCCTGGAGTCAAGTCCAGGGCTCTTCTTTTAACTTTGGTCAAGCCTTTTATGCATGTAACTACTCATTCAATGTATTTTTATTGAGCCTCTCTTATGTAAGAGTCTAAACCACTTCGGCCTCAGTTTTCCTGGCTGAGCAGCTAGTGGGCTGGATTCTGGAACCTGGAGGCCCCTTCCCTAACTGAGTGCTAGAATTTATCTCACTGCCAGATTTAGTAATCCTCTCTTCTAGTGCCCAAGGGTTCTGGTCATGGTCCTCCCTCACCATTTCCCCTCATACCCCACATATCGAGTCTAAAGCAGTGGTTCTCAAAGTGCGGTCACTCCACTGGCAGAGGCAGGGGTCATCTGGGATCTAGTTCAAAAGGCAGATTCTTGGGTCTCACCCCAGACCACTTGAATCGGTAACTCTGGTGGTGGAACCCACCTGTACATGTTTTAACAAAAGTGATTCTGATATACTCTGGAGCTCAAGGAAAGTGCAGACAAGGAGGCAGAGCCTCTAGATAGAAACACCTGGACAGCCTCCCCGTCCTACACCTCCTGTGTAGACTGAAGCCCTAGTTTGGCAGGCGGGGGTTCTGGGTTCAGTCCCAGGTCTTCCTTGTGATTTCAGACAGTCCTTCACCCAATGACTAGTTGATAATGTCTGTTCTGAGCCAGGTGCTGAGAAGAGGTTTCTCTTCTCAGTTTCTCCAGTCCTTACCTTGACCTCCAACAGCTGCCCCTTTCTCTGGAAACCTGCCACTTTGACCATCTGCCAGTTTACTCAGGCACCAGGAGCTTCTTTGCCTCTGGGATTTTGCACATGCTGTTCCCTCTGTCTTCCACATCTTTCCTGCTTATCCTTTGTGTTAACTTCCACTCTTCATATTTTAGCTCAAGAGTTAGTTGCTCAGGGCGGGCTTTGCCCACTCCATTGACTATGTCAGTTTTTCCTGTTATACTTCTTGGAGCTCCCTATAGTGCTTATGAGAATTTGTAGCTTATTCGTGAAGTTGTTAGTTGTTTGTCTGTCTTCCTTCGCTAGATTGCAAATATCATCTGGGCAGGATCTTGCCCATCAGTTTTCTGAGTGCCCCCACGGAGTGCCTGGCTTATGATTGGTGTTCCATAAATTGCCGAATGGAAGACTTTACAAAACGGGAGATGGTGCTAAACAATACTCAAGGTTTCCTCTCAGACTCTGATGCTGTAGTATCTCAGAAGGGCTCAGACTTTCTTGAGGTAGATATATGTTTGTTTTTTTAAGAGAGGGAAGAAGGAAGGAAGGGGGAGGGGAAAAAAGCATTTTAAGGAAGGAAGAGAAAGAAACCCATGTATGTATGCATGTATGCATGTATGTATGTGTGTATCTGTGTATGTATGTATGTATGTGTTTATCTACCCTGGCCCTGGGTTGCAGACATGGGTCCTTGGGCTTTACATGGTCTGCACCTCAGCCGCTTCAGCCACCTGAGCCACAAGGGTATCCCGTATGTATCTTTTTTACTGCTAGATTTGAGCCCCTGCTGTGTACCCAGGTACATGCTGGGATCTGCTCTAGGGGAGGCAGGAGAAAGCTCTTCAGGAGGCACAGCCAGTCTTGTTTTCTGTGTCCTCCTGGACTAGGGTCCTGCAAGAATGAGAAGAGCATTGAATAAGGAATCTACAGATTTGCATCGACACTGTTCCTTGACTGTGGGAAGTCACTTTCCCTTTCTTGCTTGTTTCCTCTTCGGTAAAATGAAGGTGGTAAGATGGATGGTGACTCGTGATGGTTACAGCACCAGCTCTGGTGCTTTGTCATGCACCAACTGGGTGGACTTGGACAAGTCACTTTCAGTCTTTACCTGTCTCACAGCGTTGTTTGAGAATGAAATGAGGAAGCACGCATTCAGTGCCTTGCACGGTGCCGAACACACACCATAAGCATATGGCAAATGTTAGCAATCATTGCTATTATGTCTGTTCCACAATTGAATGCAACACTCTTGAGTTCCTTTGTGCCGGGTCATAGGCCTCCAGGAATACGTGAACACAGTAGTGTTCACGGGCTGAGTGTGGGGACGGGCCTGTAAGGATGTGTAGGTGCCAAGGTGTGGCTGCTCCGGAGGAAGAGAGGTGTTGAGGCTGGGTTCTGTTTCCCAGGTGGTTGGAGCAGCACCTGCAAAGCCACCATGGCTCCTTAGGGGGCACTCCAAATAGTTCCTTGTGGCTGGAGCGGAGAGGGGCAAGTGGTGGGGTGTGAGGGCTGAGATAAGGCCTGAGAGGAGGTTTGGGGCCAGCTCTGACATCCTACAGGTGTGGAGAGCTGGGTTAGAGGATTAAACTACCCGGAAGGATCAGATTTGCATTTCAAAAACACAGATCTCCAGGTGTTTCTTGGGGACCAAAGGGTTGAGGGTGGGGAGAAGAGATGGGGGTGGATAGAGACCTCAAAAGTGGTAGAAGCAGAGGTGAGAATGACTTCTCACAGGACCCCCAGCTCCCTTTTAACCTCCAGGATGGTTGCATGAATGGGCATCTAAAGATTGGAATTACAGGAGTTACAGGTCTGCTACTCAATGAATGCACAGTGTATTAATTTCCTAGGGCTACTTAACGAAGTACTACCATCTGGCTTTAAAAAAGGAGAAACATATTCTCTCACGTTTCTGGAGCGAGCAGTCAGAAATCAAAAGTCGGAGGGATTGATTTCTTTCTGAAGGCTGAGAGGGGAGCCTGTTTCATGCCTCCCCTGGCGGCTGGAGGTTGCCAGCAAATCATGTCGTTCCTCGGCTTTCACACTGCATCTGCCGCTGCTACCTCTTCCTCCCTGTGTCTCTCTTCTACTTAGAAGGACACCAGTCATTTGGATTTAGGACCCACCCAAATCCAGTGTGACCGTTTTTTATTTTAATGAATTACATCAAAGACTCTTTCCAAATAAGGTCACTTTCATGGTTCTGAGTAACTATGAATGGGGAGTGGCTGTCACTTTTCAACACATGGTAATGAAAACAGTGCAGGTCTTGGGGTCCCACGAATCCAGGTCAAATTCAGGCTTGGCCGTGGAGCAGCCGTGAGCCTCGGAACAGTTCAGTTACCTTTCCTCACCTCACTGAGGACAAGCACATGCCATGGAGTGTGCGGAGTTGACACTTGATTAGGATGACAGATGTGAGCCTGCCTAGTGAGGTGGCACCCAGTAGGTACCCAGGAACTGTTACGTCCTCTTCAGCTCCCCTGTGCTTCGTGGCCGGACAAGTAGCTTCATCTTGCTTCACATCTTGCTTCTGCCAACTGTGAATAATCCTCATCCGGCCCTACCTCCCTCACCAGAGTGTGACTCCCAGGGGATATGAGAACGCTCCTGGAAAACTGTTTTAAGAGTTTGTTGCTGTGATTTTTAATTATGGTTGTCCTCATCATAACCCTTGGCCATGGCCACGTCCACAGTGTTCTCAGCAGAGCCCAGTCCAGCCCCCTCTGCCCCCTGAAGCAAGTCTTTGCCCCTTTGGGCTCGGAGGCATCCTGCCTGGGGAGCTGCTGTCAGAGCTGCGAGAATCTTAGCCCTTGCCTTGCCCTCCACTGCCCTCATTAGTCAGAGCAGGGAAACAGATGATCGGAGAGAAATGACACTCCAGAGGTCACAGCCGGTCAGTGGTGACTGAAACACCTTGCTTGTGGCTCCTGTTTACAGTGTTTTCCCCTCGTCACAACTTTAGCCCCAGAGCAGGAACTGGGGGCCAGCAGAGGCCCGAGAGAGCTCTGCATTGGGACCAGTGGTGGCCCATGGGGAGGAGATCAGAATCCCAAGCCAAGGGGGTCCCTGGCTCCCCGGGGAGCAGGCAGTGCCTTGCAAGCTTAATGGGCAGGTTGTTTTGTTCTCAGACTGGCTCTGGCCACCTCTGCCTGCCCAGCTGGAGGAGGCCACAAAGGGCGGGTTTCGCAGTGTAGGGAGCCTGAAGGTAACCCAAGGCTTCAATGTCCCCATTGACAGGCAGGGAGTTGCTTCTCAGCAGGCGGTGTCCCTCTAAGCTTTGCCTTGGCAGGCCCAGGGAAGGCTCTGGAAAGGACAGAAACTTATCCTGTCCTGGCAGTGTCTCTCTTCCAAGTTGTCTTCCTTCCCCGCAAGGTGAGGGAGTCAGGTTCCTCACCTGTGATTTTTCCTTACCTTCCTCCCTTCTCAGTTTTCTCACTCCCTTCTCCCTGCCATCCCCTTCTTCCTCTCCCCATCTCTCCTGGTTCCAGACCCTCTTTGAGTGGTTTTGAGGTTGCTTGGGGTCACCTCAGAATTAGAAAGCCAGCTTTTCCTGTCAGAGGCTCGCTCTGGTGACTGATAAGCAACTATCTACCTTTGTGGATTTGTGCGCTGGGCTGTGCTAAGTGCTTTACCCGCACATACCTTTAATTCTTGAAACCACCCAGCGAGGCGGAGATCGTAGTTCTGGTTTTATTAAAGGAGACTGGATGACTTGCCCAAGACCTGCCCAGTCCTCACCACGGGCACTGGAATCTGGATCTAGCTGAAGACTGTGGTGCTCCTGAGTCTTTCCTACGCTGCCCCTTTGGGCCTGTGAGAACATGGAGTGCTCCACAATTCTGTCTCCTCTGAAGGGTATCTGTGGACTTGGAGACCTTTCACTGGGCGCATTGATGGGTGGAGAGGGAGCCTGGATTCCAGAGACCCAGCTCAGGAGTACATTTGTGCTGTAGAGGACATGAGGGAAACTGGTTGATAGGAAACCTCTCACCCTGAGTTCATCACAGGAACCCAAACTCTCCCAAGCAGGGCTGCTGATGCCAGAGTGGCATCTCAGAAACAGGGCAGCTGCGCTCTGCTTGCTGGCCTTTGCCTACCCACCCCATGACCATTATCTTGAGCAGGTGGCTCAAGCATAAAGGACCTGGATGAATGGGCAAGAACTTTGAAACTTCCAGTCACAGAACCCTCTCCTCATAGGTAAGGAAGCAGAATCAACATGTGAATCAACTAAAAGAGAGGAGCTCAGCACCCCATCCTGTGAGTGCCCCTCCTAGGTCCCCTAAGGTAGGGCTTCTCAGATTTTGCTCCCCCTAAGATCAGCAATGGAGAGCTTGTGGAAAAAGCACTCTCTTCTAAGACTCCCCCTAGAGATTCGAACTCATCTGCTCCACAGTACTGTGGGATCTGTGTGGGGCCCTGCAATCAACCTGCTTTATCGGGCGCAAGGTCAAGGTGATTGGGACACACAGAGTTCTTAGAATGCCCTTGGAAAATGTCGGTCTCAGATGTTCATGAGCTTCTGACATGGCATGCATAATTCTGAGAGCGCGCCTTGTCCGCTGGAGAGGACCAGAGGCACCACCCGAGTCTTTGAGTCACAACCTGTAGCAGTTTCTTCAGGGTTGTTTTAGAGAGTGGGAGCCTAACGGCTGCAGTAAAGGGTCCCCAGGGAGCTGATGGCAGATTCAGACATTGCAAGCCCACCTCTCCTGGCTCTCAGCACACTGCTGGTTTTGCTGAGGTGCTGTGGCCAGTCCCTTTCCTGTCGGGGCCTGTGGGATGGAGGCTGGGCAGGATAACCCCAAAGTCCTATTCAGTCTGGTCTGTGGCTCCGGAAGAAAGCCTCCTGCTGTCCAATTCCCATTCTTTGCTCTTTTCCCTCACTGCCTCCCCAGCTTCACCTGCTGCTGCTGGGACCACCCGCTCCCTTTAGCATCTTACTCAGATTCTGCTGAGCCTGGATTCTAGCCCCTCGAGTTCCTCGGGTCAAACCACATGCCTGAGTGTCAACCCTTTCTCCCTTTCCAGGTCCACTCACCATAAATGAACCAGGTGCCTGTGAGTCTAGGGACATTCACAGTGGCTTCTCTCCAGGACTGAGGCCAGTGCCCAGGTGAGCGGCTGGGAGAATGTGGTTCCTGAGGCTCTGGGACACACCCAGTGCTTACCAGTGTCTGCCCCAGCAACCTGGGTTCCTTCCTGCCAGGAATGTCACCCCCACCCCCTTCCCCAATCACTGTTGAAATCCTGTCCGCCTTTTCAGGGCTCAGCTCAGATGCCAACCTCTGTCTCGAAAAGCCTGTGAACCCTCCCATTCCCACCCCCACAACGAGACTTTGTCTTTCTCTCCTCTGCACCTTATCTGTTCCCCTCTGGGGACATGTTCTGCTTGGTCTGGGCTTTACCCTGGGAGGTGGCTTGTCTCTCACCAGATTCTGAGCGCTAGGATGTCTCAGGTATCGTTCTTTGCTCCCCAACATCTAGCACAGGGCTTTGCCCAGAGCAGGTGCTTAATAGAGGATTATTAAGTTTTATAGGCGGGATGTGCCTCTGGCCCTGGGCTGGACGGGTTTCTAGAGCCCTTTGGCCCCACACGGGCAGGCCACAACTTCTCACGTAATCTCCGCCTTTATCGTGAATTGGAGGGAGGCCAAGGAGGGCAGTGGGAAAGGACTTAAATTCTCGTAATGGCTCCGCCATTTCCTTGCAGTAGGACCTTGGACCAGTCACTTCCCGTCTCTGAACCTCCATTTCCTCAGCTTGAAACAAAGGAGTAGGAATGATGAGTCTGTTAGGGGTGCGGGAGGAGTAACTGAAATGATAAGTGTAAACTGCTGAGTATTGTGAAGAATAAAGTTGTCAATAAATTCTAATTCATTAGTTTTTTCAGTGAATGGTTATTAACTGTAGTTTTAGCAGATGTCTGCTGTGTTCTGAGAATTGTGCTGAGGGGCAGGGGTGACAGAGAAATCACTGCAGGGGTTTCTGGGTCTGCAGGTCTTAAGTCAAGTAGGGAAGGTTAAAGCTGCTAGGAGGAGGGGTGTCTGGCAGAATGAATTGAGGCGTGATGAGTGCAGACTCCTTGTTGGAGGGGACATTTGGTCTGAATGTGTGGAGTGGGAGGCAGGGTGACAGATATTCCCTGTGGAGGTAAAGGAGGGGAGCTCCAGGCTGGGGCTGGGAAAGCGGGGTGCATACTGGGAGAGCTTCAGGAAGGGTGCTGGAGAGCGGAGCTGAAGCAGAGGCAGCTCCAGCATCTCCTGCACAAAGTCCTTAGGGCAGGACCCCTGGTCCAGAAGGAAGTCCACGCTGTGTTTAACCAAGAAGGATTTGGGGGAGTGGTGGCTCATGACGTTGCTAAGGAGAAAAGGCTGGAAAGGTGAGGCTTTCCAGTAGAGGTAGTGGGAACCATGAGCAGGGAGGGCTTTGTCCCTCTGCCCAGGCTTGAACTGACAATGGCCCGGGTGGGCTACACTCCAGGTCTCTGCAGGCTTGCCTTCAAGTCTATCCCATAATAACAGCTGCTTGTTTATTTGGCCCAGTTGAGATCTGAACTCTGGTCCATCTGAAGTTAAAGTGCAAAATGATGCCAGAAATGCCAGACTCTCCATATCAGAGCTAGCCAGTAGGAGAATCACCTTTTGATCCAGCCCTCCACCCTCTTCCAGAAGGGGAGCAGAGGCCCAGAGCGGGAGCCTCCTCTCCTGAAGAGCATGAGTAAACTGGTCGCAGTGAGGTCAGTGCTAGCAGGCTGGACTGTAGATCTAGACCTGTGTTAGCGGGAAGTGGGACCGGGGAACTGCAGGAAGCGTGTACATGACAAGCAAGACGTCAGCTTGGGAGCAGCCTGCTGCCAGGGGGCGTGTGTGATCCCAAGTGAGTGGGATGTGAGTGGGCTGGAGCCGTCGTCATCATTCTGGGCTTTCCTTCCCAGAAAGGAAAAAAGGGCCACAGAGGTAGGAACCAGGGGAATATTGGGATGAGGGGGAATTCAGGGGGTGGCCGGAGAAGAGGAGGCTGTTGCCAAGCAGCGAGAGACAAGACTATTACAACAGCACAGAGCGTCCTGGCATCTGTGGCCTGGCACTGTGTAGCCCTGTGCAGTACGACCCTGATGGCGTCCCACCTATTTTATGGGCTAAGAAGTGGGGACTCCCAAGGTCACAGGTAGGAAGAATGGAGCCAGGAGTAGGATCCAGGTCTGCGGGACTTTAAAACCATATTCCTGGCATGCGCTGGGTGACTGCCATCCTCAGTTCTACTTGGTCTCAGAGAGGACCTGGGGTTAAAGGGGCCAGGGAGTGTCCAGCCTAGGGCAGGCCACCTCTGTTGCCTTCCTTTCTCCATCAGTCTGCCCATCTCTCTGGCCTGTTTAATTCTAGCTCACCCTGCCCCCTTATTCATTGATTATAAATATTGATTGAGTACTGTGTGTCAGGCACTGTCCCTGACCTTATGGGACTTATGCCATCACCCATCAGCACAGAGGCTATTCATGCTCCTAGAAAGGACTGGGGAGAACAGGAGGTGAGGGGCTTCACCCACCATCCTGTGCTCCTTTCACATCGACCCCCTTTCCCTTCCATCCGTCCAGAGTCCCTCCTCTCAGGTAGAACTCGTGTGGCGCTGGCTAGCACAACAGTGGAAACCAATCAGAGTTAATTGTTAAACCTAATCGTCTCACCCTGCGGGGTGGAGTGCTTCTCCCCGAGAAAGGGGCGGAGCCACCAGGTTTTTCTGGCCTGTTCCTGCCACCTCTTCCCCACTCTGGAATTTGCCTATAGGACCTTCTCCTTCTCTCCTTTCAGAGGACAGACTTCCTCTTGGGCCCTTTCCCTGACTCCAACCGAGGTGACCCTGGGAGGTGAGTACTGACTCTGGCCCTAGTCCAAGAGCCTCTGAGTAAGTGCTCTGGGGGAGGTTCAGGCACGGCATGGCACACGCCCCGGGACCCACCCAGAGGGCAGGCAGCCAGTGGACCTTGCTGGCTCTGCCTCCTGCTGTGTAGGGAGGTGGTGTGTGTGTGTGTGTGTTGTGGCCTGGGGAATGGTTCCTTAGTGGCCTAAACCCCATACACAGGACCATCTAGTGTAGGCCATGTCACCTTTCCCCTGCTCTCCTTCCCTTTTGCCTCTTCATTTTGGTACATTCTCTGCCACTGGATGGCGGAGGCGGGGGGCGGAAATAGTGGTGAAAACTTACTTCTTCCTGTAGAAGGCCTGCCCCTGCCCCTGCCCCTGCCCCTG
>RJWH01010599.1:0-15963 GCA_004363575.1 Solenodon paradoxus
AAAGAAGAAAGACAGATACCAGACACTGTTACTCATAGTTGAAATGTAAAGAGACAAAGTAAAGGAATAGATGAAACAAAGCCAACCCTTGGACACTGGTAATAGAACTGAGGTTAGCAGCAGGGAAGGGGTGTTGGGGAGCAAGTAGTAATGCAGATACAACAGAAACTGGTGGAGGATGTTTGGTAATTTGGTAGTGGATGCTCTGTGGTATCTTATATTTGATGAATGGTGAACCTGCATATATGGGCATATATTTTTGTGTGAATTAAAATTACCTCAATAAATATTATAAATAAAAATTAAATAGAACAAATAAGTCAATGAAAAAGTAAAAAAAAAAAAGAGGAGAAACTCATGAATTGATGCTAAACATAGTCATCATAAAAACACAAATCAAAACTACAAAGCAGTTACTACTTGACAACCACTAGGAAGGCTATAAAGAGGGACAGATAAGTGCTGGAAAGACTGTGAGTTTGGTGTAAACCCTGATAGGAATGCAAAATAGTAATGGCAGTTTGTAAAGGTGGTATCTTCGATAAAGAATCTAGATTTTCTATATGATTCAGCAATTCCATTTCTAGTTATCTATCCATGAAAAGCAAAAACCAAAACAAAACAAAAACATATTTGCAACAACATGATACATATAAGTCAAAAAACGGAAACAACTCAAAGGTCTATTAACACATTTCTATGAGCACAGTGGCATGTTTCTATTTTGGAACATTTTTAGGAAACAAAGTATGAAATGCTGGCTGATGCAAAAAAAAGTTAACCTTTAAGAACCTTAAGAATCTTCAAAAGAGACCTCGCAAAGCATATCATATCATTTATTCTACAAGTACAGAAGAAGAAAATATATAGAGACATTGTGTATAATCTAGGTGGGGGTTTTGGCTGCAATGTGGATTACTATCACTAGATGCGAGTTTTCCTTCAGGTGAGACAAATATGTTCTAAAATTAAAAGCCCATCCCCAACCTCCAAAGAGAGTAAAGAGATAGAAATTAAATCAATAATAAATGCCAATGATTCAACTAATCATGACTCTGTAATCAAGCCATATGAAAACCAAAAAGGATTGGATTGTCAGAGCTTTGGTGATGGTGAACATTTTGAGATTTGGGGAGAGCATCTTGCTTAGAAAAGCTCCTTCCCCATACTCTGTTATCCGCACATTTTCTATCTGGATACTCATCTGTTCCTGAGTTTTATCATTTTATAAGATGGTAATTGAAGAGGTAATGTTTCTCAGGGTTCTTTAAACCATTATAATAAATTAATGGTACTCAAGAGAAGGTAGTCATTAAAAAAATCTCTGATTTATACCAGTAGGTCACAAGCAGAGGTAATAATATGGCCTTTTCACTGGTATTAAAGTAGAGGGCAATTAGACAATTCTTTACCTATGGAATCTGATGCTATTGCTAGGAGACAGTATCACAAACAAACTAAAAATTGAGATGGCCTGTAGATTCCTAAGGACTGCTTCTTATAAAATCTAGTGGGGAACCAAACTTTCCACGCTAGAATTGGGTCCAGGAATCATATTCAGTACAGAAATCAGTAAGATGATATAAATGAACAGAACAGAGAACATCTGTGGTCACTAAAGAAATGAAATCAGTTGTTTCAAATATCCTCATAATGCAAATGCAAATGTAAAATGGTTCACAGGACAGGCAGCAACTCTTGCAAAATCAATAATTCCAGTAGCAGAAAGAACTTGCAGAGTATTACTGTGATAAGAAAGGGACAATTCAAAATTAGTAAAAGAAAACATTTAAATACGAGAAATCCAAAGTTTTTTGAGTAGTAAAACTTAGGCACAAACCACACAATAATCAAACTAAAGGATATTTTAATCAGAAAAGCAAGATGAAGATTGATAGTTTAAGGAGTATAATTTACCCCATTTATAGAAGAAAGATAAATGAGATTCCTTTTAGTTCATACATGCTGAAACATGTTTATCTTATTTAAAATACATTAAGATATTAAAACTCGAGGATTACAAAGAAACATGCATAACCACAAAATCATGGCGTCTAAAGTGAAACAGCAACCTGTTTCCTATTAATGATGTAATGTTAAAGCTGTTCCCTCTGAGATCAGGAACAAAGAAAGTGAGGCTGAGCTTTTATACAACTGCACCCCTGTGAGGAACAGCCAGCGCGGCGAAGAAAAATGAGAAATTGGCAAAAGCTGTATGAAAGGAAAAAATACTAAATTTCTTATTAGCAGGCAAGTAATTATTATGTCAAAATCTCAAATTCAACATAAAATTAATTAAAATTTATAATTGAGCTTGGGTAGGCTTTTGATTAAATATAAAAAAAATGGAAATCAATTTTAGTTCTAGACACAATTAAAGGAAGAAAAAATGCATTTTAAAATATAACATTTAGTTTGCTTCTCCCCAGCACTCTACTGCTCCGTTGACCTTGGCCACTGAATGTCAAGGATGTGGCCGGTGCCAACAAGGAACAAGGGAACTTGGAGCATTTTGTTCTATTTCTAAAGAGGTGAAAGTTTCCAGAAACTTAATACAAATCCATTCAATATATGCTGAAAATCTACATTAATCCACATTAAAAGATTTTTGGGGGTAGAAACACAGTACCAAAGAACACCACCCTGTGCAGAACATGTAAGCCAGGTGACAGGACACAGCAGCGGGTCATCCTGGAGCTGCCACTACCTAGAAGTTAGTGTCTGAATCTGCTAAGAATAGACAGCTCCTGAAGAAAATCAGACGAGTCCTGCTTGTGGGAAGCAGAAAACAGAGCAAGGTCAAAGCTGGTGCTGGCCGAATGTCAAGGACACCAGGCCCAGGACACCTGGCAAAGGCCACTGTGTGAAAACACTGGGACAGTGTGTCTGTGACTGTTTACCCGCCAAAACAAGATATAGTTATTTTGTTAGAGAGCAAAGGCTGTATATAAGCTGCCCAATATAACTATAAACTTGCTTGCGTTAGCTGCTTGAAGCAATGCTGTGTATGAACCTAATAAAGAGGTGGAGATCAGGATGGTCAGAGTCTTTGGTCCAAGAGGAGAGGTCATTGGTCCCCTGACCCCAGCTTTCTATCCTCTTACTCTATCTTGAGTTTCTCAATCTCCTGCGGTACCTTTCCTCACTATCCCTGCTTCAAGGATCGAACTCCTGGACTTGTAACACCTATAAGTAATATCATCTTGGTTAAAAATTCCATGGCTCCATCAAGGGACAAAAAGCCAAACAAAAAGCCACCCCCCAAAAAGTCAAAATCCCAGAATCTTAATTAAATAGGCACATAAAACTGGAGCAGCAAGGAGATCCTCCTGAGGATGGGCTGGGCTGACGTGTTCTAAAATCAAGGTCTTCCACAGAACAAGGTGGTGGGTTTTTCCCTGACAGACATCAAAGTTTTTTAAACTAGAGTGACTAGGACAGGATATTAAGAGGGATGAAAAAAATACCAGTGAAAAGAAAGAAAATAAAACAAATGAATCTGTATCAGAGCAGGTGGCACCACACAGTATGACACATTGACATGTGTGCCAGTGAGGACTGGTCATCCACAGAGAAATAAAGATATTTCCTTATCAAATTCACATTTAGTACTCAATTCACCATGGATTTAACTGTCATATGCAAAAAGGAGAACACTGAGAAGTGACAGGCAAAAGTCTTATGGCTAAAGTCAGTGAGTTTCTTACATGTGGAAAAAGAAAGCTCAAAAAGACAGTGAAATTCAACTATATCAAATTCAATAATATATTGCATCCAAATATAGAACAGAGATAAATAATAAACCATAATAAGAAAACATTTACAATGCCATTAAATAATAAAGGATGGCTGGAGAATATAGAGAAAAATATGTGATTAATGAACACAGTAATGGAAAAACTGTAAGAAATAATTTAAAAAAAACACAAACACTATGTCACAGAAGATAAAGCACTGTTAAGAAGGAAAAATCCACCTGGAATTATCAGGAGATCCAATTTCACACACTGGAGGAGAATAATTAAGTAGGACAGCTACAATTACTAGAGATGAAATAAAATAAGCACCTATGTGCCACAGTAAGACAGTGGATTCCCACACACCACCAGCATTTGCTAGTTAATTTGAATTTATCAATCATCTAGAATCCTGCAATTTTTCTTCAACTGTAAAAAATGTATAAACTATTTGCACTTGGAGATAAAGCCTAGAGTGACCAACAGGAGCAAAAGCTACTCGATAATGGTCAAGTTCAAGCCTCACAAGGACTAGCGTGGATGTGTTCACTGGGTGACCCAATTCCCCTGACCCAGGCATATGGGAGTCAGACCTGGGATAAGAAACCACAGAAAAGCCTTTCTGTGTGACATTAATGGTGTATTACTGGTATACTTAGGTTACATTCAACAGAAGTAAAATCAAACCCTTCCTAAGGAAGAACGTGTATTGCTATAAACAGAAATTGTCAAGACAGTGGTCACCCTGGGGCGACACAGTGAGAGACGCCAACAAGCAAGGAAATGAACATCTTACATCCTCAAACAATCAGTAAAGGTCTCAGGGTTGAGTACAGGGGTTGCATGACAGCAAAGGCTATCAGGAAACACAGGGGAGATCAACAATGTGTCAGCAGCTCAGATCAGCAGCCAACTCCCCCCAAAAAGTACAGGGAACCAGGTCAGGTCAAGTCCATTCCAGATCTCTGGGGCTGGCTCTCCTATTGACATGTAGCCCAGGGTGACAGCACTCAGGGATGGTGGGGGAACACTGAGCCCCTGTGGACAGATCTGCAGCTCCACACCCTGCTCTCCCAGCCTCAATTTGGAAACACCCCTCCCTCCAGGACCTCAATACTCACCGATGAGGATAGGATAAAATTTTAAATTGTGACACAAATAAACTCTGAAATACACAATCACTTTCAACAACACTTAAACCCAAGGAGCCTCCCCTAAGTCTGAAATTCAGTCTTACTCAGCTTGCACAAATCACTTTTACTTGGACACTGCCAAAACCAACCCTCAGGAAATAGCCCCAAGGGAGCCATAACCACACAGTTCATCTCAGGTGGGTCTCCCCTTCCATGCAAAGTGGCTTTTCTAGGCTTTTCAACAGATCTAAGTGTGGTGGTTATAGGGACTAGAGGACACATGCAGGAGGAGAGACACAGCAAAAGCCCACCAGGCCACCTTCTACCCACACGGGTCTAGTTCTGAACTCAGCCTTTCCCTACCTGAGGTGATGCACCTGCCTCAAGTACGTTGGATTGTTCAACAGAGACAAAAACCTATTTACCAATGTATGAAGGAGAAGCCACAGCATCACCGCTTCCACCTATGTTCAAGGATAAAGTAGGGGAGAGGACTTATAGGATACTTCAGTGACTTTATAACTGGAATCTGCAGATGTCTTTCAGAAAACAAGTAATCAATTCAACATCTTCATAACAAATTGCAAGTAAACTAAACAAAATTGAATAATCTCACATTTACAGGTTATATTGCACAGAATATTTATTAAAATCTGACCACCAAAACCAACCTAGGTGTAATCTGAAACTGGCTTCCAAAAACAGGATAAAGAGAGAACAAATAAGGCCAACCACTACATATCGGTAGGTAGAGATTTTAATAATGAAAGGAACATATATGGCTTTGTCTTGGGAGGCAGCAAGACAATCGTTTTCCTGACCTGTCTAACAAATCTTTAACGTTTATATAAAGGTTTAAATGGCTTAATCAAGTGCTCTATTCATTTGGTCTTAGCAACATATTTCATCTTAGGGATGTGTTGTTGGCAACTTCTGGGAGATGGAAAATCAAGTAAAACACACTAGGAGAGAGGAGGATCCTGTCACTGCCCTGGTCCAGCTCCCAGGTCAACAAGTGGTTACATTGCTCTGAGGCCTTCCCCAACCACAAGTTATTACCAGGAGTTGAGATTCAATTGCACAGTGTCACAACTCTGCACTGTATGTGGAAGAGTTACAATGATTTTATAAACACTTTGAATCCATCTCTTCGGCCACCTCACTTTAAGTGTGGGACTGCCTGGACCTTCCCCACAACTATAATGAAAAACAGGACATTCCTGGGACACTTCCCCTGGCCGCTTTCCCTAGGACCAGAACTACATTAGTCAGAACTAGAAAAAGGAGGGTTTTTAAGAGACGCCAGAACTTTCTCTGCTCACTAAATAGAAGAAATGGGGAGGAGTGTTCATTACTTGATGTTTACTAAAACCTGAGGCCAAACTGAGGACAGTCCTGTGGCACTGAGACAAGAGGATGAGAGCCAGGATCAGGCCAACCGCCACCCTTCCCCTGCTTTAACTGTAAGTAGAATCTCTTTTGTTAAACCATTTTATTAAAACATTAACTTCCTCATTGTAGCAATTATTACCTCTCTTCTAATGACCTTACTTTCTGTCTTCCCTAGAATTGTGTATGTACCTGATTTAGTTAAGAAAATGAAGTCCCTAAATGGAAAACACAATGAAAGAGTCAGACAGCCTATTCAGGGAATACAGACCTAAAAACAAGACTCCACCTAATTAAAGGCTGTCTCCAAAAAGCTCTCACCAGTCACATTGCTACCATTCAAGAAACTCCAGAAATCTCAGGCTTTCTTGGAACAAAGAATAAAATCTCAAAAAAGAATTGCAACTCCTGAGGTTTACTCAGCCATCACTATAAATAGCTGGTATAACTGCAGCAGAATCACCCTGCCGGCCTTTAATTGGCTGAGGAACTGTTTAAAAGTTTCACACGGGTCGCCCTTGTGCCCTGGTGAAGTAGTGGTTTGGTCAACTGCCTCCAGCGTAATTGGGGTTCACATACATCCCAAAGACCTGGGTTCCTGTCCCCAGCTGAGAACAACCAAGATGTAAAAATAAAGATTTCTTCCTCCTCTCTTTCCTGCCTGCTTGTCTGCTCACTTTCATTCCACCTTTCCTTTTGAAAGAAGTTTCAAACTGAGGCAGCTCAAACAAGCAATAGAAGGACTCACCCCTTCAGGTGTCTCCCCACGTGGACATAGTAAAGCATTCGTCTAAGGCTGTTTGACCTCTGCCTAACTGCCATTACCTAGTAGCAAGGAACTCGTGGGACCCTTCACCTGTTACAGTACCACACCTGTGCTGCTGAACCCCAACCTGATTGCCTGTGGTGGGGAGTCATCCAGCGTTTGTTCAGTTCTTCAACAGTCAGGCTTAAGTTTTGGACCCTTGAGACCCTCACACTGAGACAGGACAGGGCTCAGGAACTCCACCCCGATTCCAATGGCAGAAACTTGAATTAGAGGGAAACCTGAGTCCAAGCTGTTCCCAGCCAGTTCAGACAGGTTTGAACCAGCAGCCCATCCCTTGCCCAGTTAGGCACACTCACCATCTCCGACCCAGCCCTGGGCACTCCCAGGCATCCTTCCGGGAGTACTGAAACTCCGGCAGCTGAGAAAGACCAAGGGCACACACAAGGCGGAACGAACAAATGTGCATGAAAGCAGGAACACAGCAGCCTCTTCCTTGCAAGCTGCCAGTGCAGCTCATCCCTTCGCCCGCGAATGGACAGAGCTCCTGACACTCCACATCCAAGGGGTTCCTGATTGGGCTGTACTCTCAGACCCGCCTTCGGCAGCGCCTTGGCCTATGCTTCAGGTCTCTGATTGGATAGCGCTTTGGAGCCCAGCACCAGTGATTGGACGATTTGAACCAGAACAATTGCATCTTTTCCCCGGGTGTGGGGGAACGCACATTGCAAGAGTTAAGTCTAAGTCTCAGTTTACCAGAATTGCCCAGGTTTAGCAACAGTTAGTCCTTATTCCCCTTTGTGACGCCAGCCTGAACCCCACCCCACTCCTCAGTCCTGCACCTGAATACACCCCCATCCCAGGCCAGTGTGAATCACACACATCTGCAACTTGTCCGGTTTTTGATAGCGTTATCTGAGAGTCCCTGAAACAAGATTTGGCATCTAGGTTCTCTCAAACCCTCTCGAGAAGAATTTAAGGAGAGTCAGAAATGGGCAGATGAGTTGTTTATTAAAAAAGAAAAGTGTAAGTGTGTGGATATTTTAAAATAAGCAAGAAAGCTGACGCACGGGAGACGCGTGGGGACCAGCTCCAGGAAGGGGAAAAAGGGGCAGAGAGAAAGTGAGCCAAAGAATGGCAGTGGCTGCCTCTGTGGGGCTATTGCAATCGTGTGATTAATATTCATGATGCTGTGGAAAGGGTGGGATTTCCTGATGGAGAGGAGGTCCTTTTTTTTTTTTCTTAAAGGAAACCGTACATTTAAGTTGCTATTTGGTTTCATCCCTCTTTATCAGTTTCAACTCTAAAAATTATGATGCTTATCTAAGCATGTCAGTTCTCAAAAACCCGCCTTCCTTGTTCCTGCAGCCCACGCTAACAGACATGATTTTCCATTTTTTGTTCCTAAAACCCGTGTCAGTGTGTAATGTCACTCTCCCCTGTACCTGCAGTGCACATCTGTCCTTGAGTGTCTCTGTCTCCTGCTACTGCATCTGTTACCACACCTCAAATGTCTTACTCCTATGTCCACATCCCACAATGTCCCTTGAGTGTCTCTGTCCTGTGCTTCATTCTATACACACGACCTCATGTTGTCTATACTCTGAGCTTCCAGTTCATATAGACAACCAGGGTTTTCATTGACTGTCCCTTTAGCCACTGATTGAACTCGGTTTCTTACCCTGTGCCTGCCGCCCATGTTTCGTCTTGCTTCATTTTGGGTTTTGTCCATTATGAATAAAGTGGTTTTACATATGTTCTTGTGCACGTATGTTCATAGGTGCTTTTTATGTGGATTTGTGTTTTTAAACTAGTTAAATTACACTGGGACACAATAGGTGCACTATGGTGACACTATGATTAACTTCAGAAAATTTGGCAAGATGTTTTTTCTGGTGTTTGTCACAGTTGTACTCTCCACAGCAATGAATGAGATTTCCTGTTGTCTCATATTCTCACTCTTAATTAGTATTGCCAGATTTTGGATTTTAGTCGTTCTATGTGTGGAGTAACTCTTGGTATTTGAATTTGCTTTCCCCTTATGCAAAATATATTTCATTTTCCTATGATTTCCTAATGTTTAACAATTTCTACATGGTGATTACTTTTTTTTGTAAGGTGTGCAAAATATTTTTAGCCTATTTACTTTCATTTGGGAAGTTTTTTCTTTTTGTGGAATTTTACCAGGTTTTAGAATTTTCATGCAAGTCTTTCTTTAAATTTGTGTTTTGCAAATATATTCTTCTCATGAGAGGGTTGTCTTTCTATTCTTTGAACAGTATTTTTCACAGATTGGATTTTTAGAATTTAATAAAGCCCACGCTATTATTTTTTATGTATCATGCTTCTGGTGTTATAAAAACAAATCATCAAACTAAAACTCATGTAGATTTTCTTTTGCGTTTCCTACACATTTGTAGTTATGCATTTTATATTTAAGTCAGCAAATGATTCTACATGAATGTATGTCTAAGGTACAGTTTGTACCTATGTTCATTTACTTCCATATTTTCTACACTTGTTGTATCACCATTTATTGATAACTAAAGACTAAAGAATATGAACTAAAGGCTAAAAGACTGGGTTTTTCTGAGTTTTGTGCTCATTCAATTGACCATATTAAAATTATGTGCATTTGCAGAGGTCTATTCGTAAAATCTCTATTTTCTTTTATCTATATCTATTCATTTTAATAAATCATGCTCTCTTGATTATTGCATCTTTGCACAGAATAATGAAATTGGGACATGGAGTTCATCAACTTTCTCTTGATCACTACTTCCTAAACTAGAGAAGTTTTACAATGAGTGTTGTTTTCTACCAAATAGCTTGCTGATATTTTAACTGGGATTTTACTACATCTTTAGATCAACTTGATGAATCTATATCTTTATTTTATTTTTTCATGAACAAATAATAGATCTCAATTGACTTTTCTTTCATTGAGGAATTTCATGTATTTTCTATAGAAATTTGTAGTATTTTGTTGATTTACACTTGGATAATTTTTTTCATTTAGGTATATTGTAAATGGTCTTGTTTTATATTCTAATTTTTTTGTTACTGGTATATGGAAAACTTTTTAAAAATAATTACTTTCCATTTAGCTTCATTTTATCTGTGAATTCCCACACGACCCCAGGTTATCTCAAAGCCTTCTAGATTCTACACAAAGAAACTCTTTTTCTCTCTGTGGTCTTAGTGCCAAATAACCCAGGCAAGTGGGCATGCATCCAATTTGAGTCAGAAATGGATGTTTGGGTGCCTCTTTTGGTTCTCTAGGTAAACACAGGAATAAGAAACCCATAAATCTGAAGATGGCTGTTCCAATTATTGTTGACCCAGGTAAAGTTTTGAAATTCAGTTTTTAAAATTTTCAATCCTATGAATTGGGCAGTTGAAGTAAAAAGGGAACCAAAAAGGGAAGTTTTTCCTTCTTGTCCACAGCACTGAAGGTTGAGGAGGGGAGCTTGTCGTGTTTGTTTCAAAGATTTTCTAAACAATGAATATTGAAGCATTTATTATCTAGAATGTTCCTATGCACAAGCATTAAATTGGAAAATTATCCATTAGCTGATGATTTTAAACTTTGTTTAGAGAACATCATGAATCATTTTTTAAAGACTTTGGATTGCTTCTGATTAGAAATACTGATGTCATTTTTAGAGAGAAACATACATAGTCATGAAATCAAAATTAAAAATTGAGGTCTACCAGGCTTTTATGGAGGCATATCATAGGCCAAAGGAAAAAAACTGCACACCCAAACATTTTATCAGTAATTGCTAGTTATTTTTATACAACTTTAAAGTAACAGAACATTGAAAATTTAAGTGTATTAAATTTCACTTTATATTATGTATTTATATGCATAAAACAATTTATTATGCTTTTACTTTCCTGATTTAAAAAAATTAATCAATAATATTTTAATATTTGTGTATATTTTCAAATGAGTGTATTTACCATATTTTAAATTTTCTCATGATCCAGTGATAAATGCAAATTTTAAATTTACTATCAGCTTACTAAATGTAATTTCTGTATCTTTATGTGAATTTATAAAAACATTAATTGAATGATTTCCTAATTTATTATGTCAAGTAAAAGAAATTCTTGAATGAGATTTAGAATATCAGTACATGGTACTGATTTTTTCTTATTACAAACTTAAATTCTGCTTAAAATCATCAAAGATGAAACATACATAGGACATGCAATGACATAATATCGAAGAGCCAAAGAGCAGCTGCTTCTTCTAAATCAGTTGAATTCATGGAAAATACATTTTATCTCCTTCCACACTGAAAACCCAAAAGCACTGAGTTTAATGTATGCCGGTATTTCAAGGATCACATTGCGATACTTCTAATTTTTTTTGTTATGTGCTATTTCCCTTAATAATGGCACTTTAATTCCTTACTATTACTTCACATTTTTTTTTACTTTTTACTGTTTACATTTAAATTCAGAAACTACATTTATCTCTTATTACACTTTTATGTTCCTCTAATATACTCTCTCTAACCTCACTTTCTCTCATTGTAAACCAGGGAAAAAGGTCTTCTGGTAGGCATGCAACTTTATTTTCTAAGAAGCATTTTAGTAGATTTACTACTCACAGAAATGGCTATGTCTCTGTTCTTCTAAACTTGCCGTGTGGTGTCAGAAAAAGCATTTGATTTTTATTGTTTTCATTTTGATTTTATTTATTTTTATTTAGTTGTCAATTTTGATTGTTCCCCACCCCCACCCCAGACCTGGGTCTTGAAGGCCCTTGGAAAATATGTGGACTATGCCCAATTGACTTAGTGACTGAGCCACCAGGGCATGCCCAAAACTTTATATTTTGTTAAATTTTTTCTTCCTTTTCAACCATTTCGCCATGGTTCAAAATATTCTGCCATTATCAACTGCATACAATTTTATAATTGATTTATAACAAGATAATATGATTTCAGCATGGTGTCTTTTTCTCATTTTGGCTTCTTTGGAGGTATTTTTGTTAATTTGTGTGTACAGTATTGAAAACATTCTCAACTATTCCCAGGTTCTTTATTCATTAATTTC
The DNA here is from genome assembly GCA_004363575.1 of Solenodon paradoxus. Taxonomy (NCBI): domain Eukaryota; kingdom Metazoa; phylum Chordata; class Mammalia; order Eulipotyphla; family Solenodontidae; genus Solenodon; species Solenodon paradoxus. The sequence continues at coordinate 12,096 of RJWH01010599.1, forward strand.
TCATATATTGTTTTTTGATAAGACTTAACAAATATATCATACTGAAGATCTTAATGAGAAAATATACTGTTATAGTATTTTTTACTAATTCAGTATTTCTTGGGAGAAAACCTGAAAAAAATATTGTCAGAGAGAGGAAACAGTCATGTGATTTCAGGTGAACGATTTGTAGACATAGTGTCTGTCCATGAAGGATGCATTCCTTTATATAGTTTTATTAAGACTTTTAATGGTTAATTCCCATATAAACATGAAAAGTAAGGCAATCAAAATTTATTGCAACTTGATGAAGAGAAGATGTTATATATTTCAAAATGAAGTTATGTAAGGTTACAAAATTCAGTCAGAATATTTTTAATGTAGTTTTTATTTTCGAAATTAGAATTCTCATGTCTTGTTAAACATTTACATTCATCTAACATACTTTTAATTTATTTTCTGTCACTGGTTATAAGAAAAGATGAAACTGGTATGCCTTGGTGGAGCAGGCATTAGGGCAGTTGTCTCTGAAGAAGCAAGTCATATACCCCTGGGTTTGAGTCCTGGGTCTGGGGTGGGAAACAACCTGTGTGAACAACTAAATAAAAATAAAATAAAGATGCTTCTTTCTCCTTTCTCTTTATGCTTGCCTACTCACCCTTCCTACCTGCACCTTTCCTTACAAAAAAAGGATGAAATCATCTCTAATCTCAATACTTGTACATTTTGAGGGTTTTTAAGAGAGCATCATATTCTCAGCAGTACCTTAAAATTTCCACTTTGTTCAAAATATCACTCACAATGCTAACTGCATACAGTTCTACTGTCTATTTGCACCAAGGTGCACAGTGTATTATTCCCTCACTTGATGTTCCATATAATCATTTGATTAATACGATTATTGTGATTTAATTATGTGGCAATGCCTGGATGACATCCCATACATCAGGCAGCAAAAAGGGCACTCTCTGTATCACATGACCTCTGGGAACTCTCTACCTGTTCATCCCCTACTAAGATTATGGCCATCCTTCGCGCCCACAGATATTATTTCCCCTTAAGAGTGTCCTCTCTGACCAGTCAGAGCGGGGAGTCCTTATCTCTGTCCAAGCTTCTCTCCTCATGTCCTAGAAACATGTGGCACAGGCACAGACTCGGAGCAACACAGCAAAGAAACACAGTGACACTTAAGCCCTGAGTGTTCCCCCTTCTACCTGCACCTGGGAGAGGGAAAGACATCATGGGTCTGGAAGGCCCTGGGACTTGATGGCAGGAGTAGCTATGAAAAAAACACCCTTCTACTTGGTCTGCACCCTGTGAAATGTCTACAGAGGACTGAGCAGAGGAAAGTCTGCACCTGGAAACACAAGGACCCTGGTTCTCATCCTGGGCCTGAGGGGTAACAAACAAGATGAATAAATAAATAAAAATAAATGGAATGTTTCCTCCTCCTCTCCTCTGCCTAGTTACCTTAATTCCTGCCAGCACTTTACGCACACCTACACACAAACACAAACACACACATGGTATAGCTACACAATGGAATGCTACACTGCCCTGCAAAAGATAAACTTCTGTCATTTGTGACACCATGGATGGAACTAGAGAGGATAATGATAAGTGAAAAAACAGTCAGAATACGGACAAATACTTGGTGATTTTATTCATATGTGGATTATTAAAAGAAACCAATCAAAGGAACAAACAAAATCAAACCAAAACAAACTTGTTTATTCTGACAACAGAACTGAGGTCGCCAGAAAGGAAGCGGGAGGATGAAACCGAAACCTAAAGGGGGTTTAATAGATGACGGAAGAAGAGTAATAGGACCCTAGTCAGAGGTCTAATACGGTATCACACATGTGAAGAAGTGTGAACATATACTCACAGTACATATACAGTGTAAAAAAACCATTATCTCTTTAATTGAAAAAGATATTAAGTGTGTTAACAAATGAATTGACATTGAAGTAAGCATTATTTAAATAATGGCTATGGCAAATGAAGACAAACCTCAGAAGGAATGCATCTGGTCTTTAAATGGATGAAGTAATATATCTGTGTCTGTGTGGGGCAGTGTGAAGATAATGCCTGCATATTTATGCTGAATTATTCAACAGATGTAACAAATGAAAAAGCATTGCCAGCGTGCCTGGTGGAGTGGTAATGAGGTCAGTCACCTCTGAAGAAGCAGAGACCACATACCCCTGAGTTCGAGTCCTGGGTCCAGGGATGTGTATGTGTGTGGGCAACAACGAGTGTGAACTAAATCAAATAAATGCTTCTTCCTCCTCTCTCTTCCTCCTTGTCTGCCTATTTGCTTTCATTCTTGCCTGCATCTTTCCTTAAAAAAAAAAAAAAAAGGTATCGCCTCCTTGTTTGAAGATATTTTATCTAACTCATATGAACAGGGGACAAATTAGAAATTGTTCTCATGGTAATCCATACAAGGAGTAGTGAATTAACATGAAAGTAGTGATCAAAACCAGTGTTATAATAAAATGACTCTATAGCATAAATGGTAAAAGGAAGTAATTACTTCTTGTGGCAATGTTTCCCTTCCCATGTTGTATATGAAAACAATTACTTCTAGAATAGATACCGCAAAACTGAAACTTACTTTTTTTTTTAAAGAAAAGGTGCGGGCAGAATGCAGGTGAACAGGCAAGAAGGCTCGAAGAGAGAGGAGAAAGAAGCATTTTATTTTATTAAGCTGTTCATCTTGGTTGCTCCTGGAATGCAAACCCAGGTCCTTGGGATGTATGTGGACTATATTAGCCAAAGGCAGTTAACCAAATGCCACCAGGGTACACCCTAAAATTTAGATTCGAAAGGCCAGAGGCAGTTTTTGGAAAACTGGATCTCTCTCCTTAAAGAGTTTATATTTCATTTTTGTATGGAATACCTTCACCTAAAACCACTGGCTCTTTCTGGGAAGGTATGAAATCTCCAGTAATCTCTGGAGACTCAAAATGATGCTTGTGATTTGTGATTTGTGTGCTCTGATATTCTAAATCATGGCTCACAGCGGCATGTCCTTATGGAGTAAAGGTTTAGCACAGTCCACATACATCCCAAGGTCACAGATTCGTTAATGTTCTGGGACAGGTGGGACAACCAAAATGAACAACTAAATAAAAGAAAATGTTTCTTCCACCTCTCTCTTACTACCCTGCCTCTTCTTACTGTGCTTTTTCTCCTTGGAGGTTATAAAAGAAATTTAATTTCTTAAATTTTCTGCAGAGGTTATGATACATGTACATGACTCAAGAACCTAAATATATAAAGACATATGAGACACCTCCCAGCAATTCCCCTCTTTCCCCAGTGCCACCCTCTCCCCTCCACAGTTAGACATGGGGCTATGTTCTCAGATATCCTTCCAGAGTGTCTTTATATATGTATAAGCAAATATGTGTATATATTTTTCCTTCACTACCCTGCTGAAAAACACTAGTGGTTCTATATTAGGCATTTTTTTATAACTTGATTTTATTCATTTGAAGTACCCTGGAATGAATCATTCTCCTTGCACATGTTCTTCAACGCAGAATTCATCCTTCCTACACTAATTTTACTGACCTCATCAAAGGCCAACTTTTAACTCAGGCTGGCATTTGGAAAAGAACGACTCCCACTTCCCTAGCTGGGGTTGTGGGTTAGGCTCTCTTCTACTGTCTCACAGGTGCTAATCTGGCAGACAACAGAGCAAGAGGCCTGCACCTGGGCATCCTCAGGACTATAATACGACATAAGGTCTATGGGCAAGGCACTTCCTGTCACTTAGGTGAGCAGGGGGAAGCAGGAGCTCAAAGGTGCCATGAGCTCTTTAGTTCCCAGCCCACAACAATTAGGGAAGGCAACTCTTAGCAGAAGGATGTTCTCTCAG
>RJWH01010600.1:0-15953 GCA_004363575.1 Solenodon paradoxus
GCTAATATTTTGTTGAGAATTTTTGCATTTATGTTCATTAGAGATATTGGTCTGTAATTTTCTTTCTTGGTGACATCTCTGTCAGCTTTTGGTATCAGTGTAATGTTAGCCTCATAAAAAAGCATTTGGGAGAGCTCCCTGTTCTTCTGTTGGAAGAGCTTGAGGAGAATAGGTGGTCATTCTTTTCTGAAAGTTTGCTAGATCTCATTGGAGATGCCATCTGGTCCTAGGCTTTTATTTTGGGGTAGGCCACTGATTACTTCTTTGCTTGTGATTGATCTGTTCAATTTACCATTTGTTCCAGATTCAGTCTTGGTAGATACACTTTTCTAGAATACTGTCCATGTCCTCAAAGTTGTCTATTTTTGTGTTATAGAGTTGTGTATAGTAGTCCCTTCTAGTGCTTTGAATTTCAGTGGTATCTGTTGTAACTTTTCCCTGTTCATTTATGAATTCTAGTTATGGGAGTTTTTTCCCTTTTTTTCTTTGTGAATCTAGCCTATGGTTTTCAATTTTAATTTCTCAAAGAACAAATTTTACTTTTATGGATTGTGATGAACTTTCCCCTTAGCACAATTTTTGCTGCATCCATACATTTGGTAGCTTGTGTCCTCATTCTCATTTGACTCTTTAAGTATTTTTTAAATTCCTCTTTGATTTTCTCTTTTACCAAGATTCCTTCAGGAGCATATTTTTGAATTTACAGTTGGTTTGAGATCTTTCAGCTTTCTTTTTGTGGTTGATTTCCAGTTTTAGGACATTGTAGTCAGAGAAGATGCTTTGTATGACTTCAATCTTTGTTGATTGCTGAGAGATGTTTTGTGTCCCAACATACGATCTATCCTTGAGAATGTTCCATGAATACATGAGAATAAAGTAAAATCTGTAGTCATTGGGTGAAGTGATTGATATGTATCTATTAGAGCTATTTGTTCCAGATTATCATTTAAAGTGGCTGTTTCCTTGTGAATTTTCTGCCTAATTGATCTGTCCATTTTTGTATGTGGGGTGTTGAAGTCCCCTACTATTTTTGTGTTGATGTCAATGTCTCTTCACATCCAATAATACTTGCTTGATATATATTGATGTTCCTTCATTTGGTACATATATGTTAATAAGTACTATGTCTTCCTGCAGAAATTATCCTTTAGCCATTATGTAGTGTTCATCTATGTCCTTTGTTATGCCTTTCAGATGGAAGTCTGTTTTGTCTGATATGAGTATAGCTGTACCTGCTCTTTTGTGGTTACCATTCAACTCTAGGATTATCTTCCAGTCATTAACTTTGAGTCTTTGTTTATCTTTTGGAAGAAGGTGGCATTTCCTGAATACGGCAGAAGGTTGGGTTATGCTTTTAATCCACACAGTCTCTCTGTCATTTGACTGTTGAGTTCACCTCATTAATGTTTAGGGTGATTATTGATATATAGCTGCTAAGTGTCATTTTATAATTTGTCTTCTGTATGTTGCTCCAGTTGATGACTTTGTTCTCTTTCTCTTCTTAGATACAGTTATGTTTTCATTGATTTTGCCTTTTGTTTTCTCCTCCGCTTTCTCCCTGAGGCTGTATTATAATGTTACTCTGAAGTTCCCATTCACAGTTCTATGTATACTACCTAATTTTATTTGAAAGCATATTAGTCTTCTAATCATTCTATCAACATTTTTGTTCTCTTCTTTTTCTCCCTACTTTTAATATTTTCTGTTTTACTGTTTTTCTGTGTGGTTTCTTTACGCTTTATAGAGTATCCTCTCTTTGAGCTTCCTGGATCCAGAGACTTGCTTCATTCTTCAGATTGGGGAATTTCTCATCTATTATTTCTTCAAATATGGCTTCTGCCCCCTTTTCTCTCTCTTTCTCTGTGACCCCTATGATGCAAATGTTGTTCCTTTTGATATTATCCCAGAGGTCTCAAATGCTATTTGATTCTTTGACTTTTTTAAAATCTCTTTGCTGGTTTGCTTGATTGAGTTCCTCTGTCCTATCTTCCAGATCACTGATCCTATTGGAAGCTTCATCCATCCTATTATTGAGTCCCTCTCTTGAGTCTTTTATTCAGCCATCCTGTCTCTTACCTGTTTGATGTCTTGTTTTAATTCTTCTCTCTGCTTCCTGACGTTCTCCTTTACTGCCTCTACTGATTCCTGGATTTCCATGAGTATGTTAATCACTGCTTCCCTGAATTCCTTTTCAGACAATTTACATGCATCTGCTGTATTCTGATTTTCCCCTGAGCTTTTGATTTGATCCATCATTTCATATATATGGCTCTGTGCCTTTGCTCTATTCGACATTCTGTTTAAATTTCTAGGATTCGGTTTGCCCGGTGTTGCGTAGGTTTGACTTGGCCAGGATTGGCAATCAGGTTGCAGTTTCACCTCTACTCACAAGGTGGCATAGAAGGTAGCATTGTGGTTTGGTGCCATGTGGGACTGCCTTCTGACTATAATCTCTAGGCTTTATATGTGGTAGCCTGGATATGCTGTGGACTGTATATGTGGTGGGTGGGAGATCCGCTTCTTGGATCCCAGGCTCTGGCCTGAAATGATTGTCAGAGGGGCTCGAGCTGGAATTTTTTTGATTTCTGGTTATGGCTGCACCCAGTGCAATTTCACCACGCAGACTCCAGCTCAGCTCTGGGTGAGCTGGCTCTCTTTTCATCCCCTCCCCAGTCGGCCCTCCATGGTTCTGCCTCTGAACCCCACTGGACCCGCCTCTCGCTGCCTCTGCAGTTGGTCCTGATATCCCTAACTTCTACCCCAGCACGTGTCCACAGACTCCCAATCTCCATAGTACTTTTTTTCCCCATCAGATATGTGTAAAATTGAATACATGATTAACTGGTCGATGCTCATATTATATCATCAAATAAAAGAACAGTACATTTCTCGGGAATAGTTCACATTTTTCTCTGTGATAATGTTTATTGAAGTATTTTCACACAGATGTGTCTGAATTCTTTTCATTGCCTTATTGCAGAATGTGCAATGACCACCAGGTTGTGCTAAAACCTTTGCAATGGTGTTATTCTGATCAGGTTTGGGGGGATTCTAAATGTAATAAGCATGTGTGCCATGTCAAAAAAACTACATGGTTATTCATACATGCTTGCTTATAGATTTTCATGTGCATGCTGATATTTTACATCATCAAGCTTACTCACACTTAAAAATGGCATTGTTAGGATATAGTTCAATCATATTCTCTCTATGGAAAGTAACTTTTTTTCTAGAGCATGTTCATATTATCTCCCCAAAGTGTAGTGTGTTGCTAATTCTACTTGACCATTTTCGAAATACTCTCCGATCTCCCTGATCAGATAGAAGGGCATAATGGGTGGGCAGAACATTTAAGGTCAGAGTTTCCACATGTTGATCTCTAGGTCGCTAGAGATCCCAATTTCCTAGAAGTTTTCAAAGCACATCTCTTTTATGTACCTATATAATACTTGCTTCTTTCTAGGCAAAACAAAAAATAAAAAAAAGCAAAAGAAGTTCCAGTCTGAGTCATTCTTTTCATTGGTCCAAATCAGAACAATGTCACAAATGTCTTATGAATTTAATGAATATAGAAATCTCTCCATTGAAGCTCATTTGCATAATGCATTTTAGATTGCATGGAAGACTCAATTTTTTCTGTGAAAGTAATTAGATATAAATATCTAATATATCTTGATATAAATATCAAGAGAGTAGATTAAATTCATACAATAGAGACCTCAAATTCAATATCCTACTTAGGTATGTGTGTTTTAATGATAAAAATTTTGAAACTTTGTGTAACTCTTAGCAATAGGATTCCCTTAGTAGATATCATGCTAGGTGTGGTCTTGCTTTTGTACATTCCTTTAATTCATTCCCCAACTTAACTCTGCTAGGCTGATCATCTTTAGTGGTTATGCCTCTGAAAATGCTGGCCTCAAAGTCTCCTCAGAACCTCTCAAGAACTGAAGGCTGCAAACTAAAGTATCTTCAGAAGTTAGGAAAATAACAAAAATGAATGAAAATGTTGATAAAATACCAAATGGTGGCAGTTTAAAAAACATGGAAAATGTGTACCCTGAGAGCACTCAAATTCTTTTATTTTAAAAGATGGTTCTGACCTGACGAAATACACTACAGCCTAAATATTGGTCATTTTTGTACCTCATCTTATCATCCTTCTTCTGTTTATTATACTGCTGCTGTTGGTCTGTTGGGTTGCTCTTCTCTCTTCATCTGCCTTTAAATTCCACATGCTTATAAAGAGGGAGAGAGAGTGGGAGAAGAGGAGGTGGGAAAGATGAGGATGGGAAAGAAGAGGAGGTGTTAGTGGAGAAGAGGGTAAGAGGAATAGGAGAGAGAGGAGGGGAAGAAGAAGAGGAAGTGAGAAAAGTGTGGACGGTGGAAGAGGAGGAGGGAGAGGAGGAGGAGGATGAGGAGGGAAGGAAGGTGGAGGAAAAGTGGAATTGGAAAGTGAGAGGGATGGGGAGAAGCACTGTCTCCAGGCCCCCTCTCCATTCAATGAAACAAGGATTTTATTCCACATTTTACATCTTAATCTGTAATGGGCTTTGTTTCTCTATACAACAGTTTACAAGGGCTTTCTATTTAACTTTGATGCTTGTTTATATCCATTTCTTTTATGATATTCCTACCTGTCTCTAAGGGTAATGATCTCAGGAGATTTCAAACTATTCTTAGGTAAAGCTTCCCAACCATTGCACAGACACCTGGGAATACCTTGATATAGACCCTAAGAACCTTGAAGCTTCAGGTATCCAGAGGGATAAGAATGACATCTTCTCCAGCTTACTATTTACTCCAGGGTAACTTAATTAACCTTCAATCACTCTGCTCAAGATATGAACAAGATGGGGAAGTACTTCCTAATGAGAGAATGTGGCCCTTTAGCCACATGGTCAGCTCTGACTTGGATCAAATGTTTGCAGCCAGCAGAGCATCTAAGCAGATTCAATCCTTCTGTCCTATGATGGCATTGATTTCTGACTCAGGACTGCATATCTGTGACCACTTTGATATAAATCCCAACAATGAAGACTGTGTTTTTGAGCCTCTCCACTCTGTGTATATGAATTGCCCTCAGACCAAGGGGGAAAGAGTTTGCCAGCAGAATGAACTTGCCCCCAGAGAGCAAGAACATTTTCTTTAAGGTCTTTTCTTTTCTTCTTTTGCATCATTCTTCCTTTTTCCTCAGCTTCGAGCCAAAAGGCAGCATGATTTTGATTCTTATACAAGTGCATTTTCTTTTTTTTTAAGTTGCAGCTGTCCCAGGAGAGGGAATTTTTTTTTTTTTTTTAATCAAAATTAAGTACTTTAAGTTTTCTTTGACTGGCACAAGATTGTGTGACTGGTACTTTGAACCAAGTGATTTGTCAGCTTGGATTTTGGACTTTTTACTGTTTTTCTTTTTATAACTTTCCTGCTCCTTAATTAAGGGTTTATTTGCCATTTGGAGACTTTGCCTGCTCTCCTCACTCAGTTAATTCTTTTTACTCTTCACTATATACACTAACATCTTACTCTCTAAATAGCCAACTTTATACCACTTTTGTGCTTGATTCTTGGTTTAATTTTTAACTCTTCTGAAAGCATGTCCTTTAGGCTGATTTTGGCCCTCCCTTACTGAGTGATCTCTAACAACATTTGGTTTTCCAGAAAGTCTCAGAATCTGCCTTGAACCCTACCCAGAGTCTTTCAGCAATGATTTCTGGAACATTTCCATAAATGAGTATAGAAGAGATCTTTCTCTCTCCCACATTATTTTTTCTGAGAAAATAAATTCTGCTTCAAGGTAAAATGTCAGAACTAGTTATCTTCCATTTCCTGGCCAACTCACCTATTTCAAGTGCTAGGACCTAGGGCAGACCTGACTCCTCTCAGCCTCTTCTCTCCTTCAGGGGGTTCTGGAGACCAGAAGTGCTTCTGCCTCCAGCTTCTACTGCTTAGTGAGAGACATTTTACTAATGCATCTGGTACTGTGGAAATCAATCAGGTGGCATACAGTTCATGAAGCATGTAAAACATAAAATATGCCACCTCGTTATACTTATTTTTAAAGGAGGGTACAGCTCTTCTTTTTCCTTCAGAAAGTGTTGTAGAACAACAATATACTTTTTAAAAATGAAGGCAAAGCATCTTAAGTGTTTAATGATAGTTTTTAACAGTGTTGATTTCTTCTTTTGCGTTTAAGTCTTCCTTTCTATCTGTATTACTGCAGTATCTAGTCATTGATTCTTATAGAAATTGCTTAACTCTACTTCTCACCTCTGGCTAAAAATATAAAGTGATTTAATTCTTGACATAGACTTTTCTTTTACCCTAAGTAGTGTATTGACTAGTTTTTTCACCCCCAAAGAAAACCACAAAAGGAACTTTAAAAGGTGGGCAGTGGTAACCTATTGTTTTTGTCTGCTTTTAGAACCCAAATGAATTAGTTAGAACTTGAAATCAAGTTCTATGTATTCATGTAACAAAGTAAATATACTGTGTACAGAATAGTTTTTGACATCTTCCCTCTACCAAGTTTATTCAAGGTTCTTTGGCAGTAACTTGTGTTGGAAAAGGCAGCTTAGAGGCTTTCTGCTTGCAATTTGACACCTAATGGTTTTCCTCTTGGCTGAGAAACTCCATAAACAGAAGTGAGGGAGAGATCATGTGACTGGGGCACTTAGAAAGCTTGGCTCTGAGGAAATACGGGGCAGGGGCAGTGGAATGGAACCTGTTCTTGGCTGCTGAGTTTAAGATACATCAAACAATGAAACATCCTCTCTGAAGGCAAAAGTCATGTCCTTAAGAGTTTGAGCATTTTGTTCTATTTTTAAGACCTGTCTTCACACGGTGACTAGTGATTCCTGGGTACAGTGACTACTTCATGACTACTCAGCATCGTTTCGCAGCAAGGCAGAATTCGGAACTGACTATCTGAGCCTTGCTCTACCAATACAGATATACAATTTGGGGAAAGTGATTTTGACAGTTCTTAGTTTCATTTTTTTCATCTCTAAAGGTGGAATAATATTTAAAAATGACCATGTATTCAAGGCAATAACCCAAACTCTTTACATTTTCTCATTTAATCCTAAATGGAAAAGCGATTGAGAAGTAGAGTTTGATGGAAGGCCTGTTTTCTGACCTCTCTAAGTACCAGTGTCTCATCTGTAACCTGGAAATCATGACAATTCTTACTTCCAAGCACTGTTGGGAAAATTACCTGAAATAATGTGCAAAATGTTTATAAGAAACGTTGACACATAATAACAACTCAGTAGATGATGGCCATTATTAGTAGTCATCAAAAGATAGCTATTACCACCCCCACCGCCACCACACACACAAACACACACACAGACACACTTTAAAGATGTAGAAATTGGTGCCAATCACAGTTACTGAGGAGTAAATCTGGAATCCAAGCTTAGGTCCACTGGTTATTAAAATGTAACTCAACCAACCAGACTAATAAAAATTCTTGCTGCCAAAACCCTCCCATTCCCTTTGCCTTATCTCCTACCCTCTGTCTTAGATGGGCTTATGGACCTCCATAAATCATCCTTACATTCAAGTCTACACTTCTAGTTCCTAAACCAATCCTGACTTGAGGGAGGAAGTTTCAAGTCAGGCTTAGTTTCTCCAACCTTTGAGGCTAGCTATTGAGTCACTCTTCCTGTTACTGTGACTTCAAAACAAAGAGTTCCATTTCTAACCAGAGTCATGTCTTGTTCACTTAGGAAATCCCCCAGTAGTCTCACAAAGGAGAGCAATGCTTTCCATATTGGTCACAGAAGCTTTGTTCCACTCTCAATGGTCTCTCCACCTTTCTTCTCTAGCCCTTCATCCTAAAATTCACAAAACCAAACTTGGTTTGCTGTTAACAACAGTGACAACACTGTGATTGGCACTTTATATGCATCCCTTCCAATATTTATTTTATTCCTCAGAGCAACTATTAGCATCTCAAATTAAAACTGAGGAAAGAAATACAGAATGACTCAATATGAATCCAAGGTCACAAAATTATTAACATTTATATTGCAGTCTTTTGCAATATTTATTATTCATGGATATTTCTAAATTATATAGAAGGAGGGTTCTCAACCTCACCACTATCCCAGCTATACTCTAGTGGGAAGTGGAAAGAAGAGTGTATAACTATCTTTTAATAGCATAGCTTAGAATAACTCAGAAGTAGCATACATGAAGTCCACCCACATCTCATTCCATTCACCAGAACTTAGCTACAGTTGGCTACAACCAACTGTAAAGAAGCTTTAGGTAAGTGGTCTTTATTGGCCTTTGTTTTGTGCCCACATAAAATTCAGGGATGGGGATGGCTAAATTCATGTCAACTTGATTGGCTAAGGGATCCCAAGATAAATGGTAAAATATGATTTCAGGGACAGTTTGTAGATATTTCCAAAAGGGAAAAGCTTTTGATTTAGTACACTGAGTAGAGCTATCTTCCCTCACCAATGTGAGTCTAGATCATCTAGTCTATTGAGGACCTAAGTAGAGCAAAATGATAGAGTAAGTTAACTCTAGCGCCCCTCTAGTCCCGTCTTCAGACATCACAATTCCCAATTCTCAGACCTTTGGATGCAGACTTAATTACACCAGTGACATATACCAGCTCTTTGACTTACAGATGAAAGATTTGGGGACTTCTTGTCCTCAGTGACTTCATGAGTCAATTCTAATATATGTATATATATGTATCTACATCTCTCTATATATAGATTTAGATAGATAAATATGTATATATATACATGAGAGATAGAGAGATAATGGATAGATGGATATAGATATTAATTCCCCATCATTTTTGCTTCTCTGGAGAACACTGGCTAATACAGAAATTCTATCTCTATAGAAGAAAATGGAAATTAAGGACAGCTAGCAAAATTTGGTTACAGTACTTTAAAGTGTCATGAGTACAAGTGCATTGTAAATGAGAGCAAGCTTAGAGAATTTTGTGGACCTGTGCAAAAGTGTTCAACTAACTCTTGTTTCAGACTTCTCAAAAAAACCCTTGCAACACAAATTTTGAAATTTTACCCACGCATAAACATGAGTAAGACGTAATGACAATCATACCACATTTCTCCAGGAGCACCAAGCTGGAAACTGCAGCTGAGGCCTGAGTTTATGCTGCTGAGTGAAATGAAAAAAAAAAAAAAAAAAGGATAACAGAAATTCTAAATTTAGAAGATTGTAGCATTAGCTGTGCTCCAAGTCATTTGATTTTTATGTATGTCATCTTTTCTAGATTGGGGCTAAAAGCACTTTCATTTCCTGTTGTCCTCACATGGCCTGCCAAAGTAAGGAGTTTGCTGATTGAGCAGTTTCTATCAAAGAGCCTTCAACATGGGAAATGAGCTTGTCAGGTATGGTAATACTCTGCTTTGACTAAGCCAAATTCTGTATATGATCTTCACATTTGCCAAACTAAGGGAAAGAACACAAAGATCTTTGAATTCCATCAAAGCAATAATGTTCTATATATCTTTGGTTGCTATAGTTACTACATAAAAGTCAAGGTGAAAGTGTCTTGGGGAAATAACTAGAGGCTCCTTTTGGGTGCTCTGAAAAATCTAGTGTTGGTCCCAACCCAGTCGTGGCCTGGCTGGCATTTTCTCGGTTCAGCTGAGGTCCATGCATAACAGGCCCGCCCTGCTGCCTCCGACCCAGCTGCGTTGAGGGAGAGGAGTGTGGGTGTTTACCCTGTGTCTGGGAGCCAGGGCCTGGCTCATGCTGGCCTGAGACTCTCACTTCTCTGGGAACTGGAATTCCCCAAATTTTCCCCCAAATTAAAAGAACTAACAAAGTGTATTACAAAAACAAACAGAATTTGTTTTTCTTTTAACAAATAAAAACTAATTTATGCGAAAGCTTTGTTGCCTTGAATCCAGCCAACCACATGATTCTCTGCCAACACTTTTCTGTATTAACTTCTCAAGTTCGTCAAGCTTAGTCCTCGCTGGAAAAAGTATAGGGTTTGGAAGCCACTAATTGGCCTAAAATGCTCCTCTATTTTATATAAACACACAGCATAGTATCAAAAATAGAGTTGCATTCATTAGCCTAACTATCCAGCTTCCCATGTAAAACCTTTTTTTATACCCCTCAAGATTCAGGTTTGCCTTTAGAGTTAAAGAAAAACTTGTTTTTTCATATGTGTACTCTGTAATTTCACATAAAAAAGAGATGGCTTTGATTTCTATTTTTGCTTTTTAACATATTTTATAAGCAGTGAGGCAGAAAACTAAAGTCTTTCCCTCAACTACTCAGTGTTAATATTATTAAGAAAGTAAATCTGAAATAATAACTCAACAGTGCAACAACAAGAGGAGAGTAAATAATATAGAGAATAGAGACTAATTAAAGAGAAATAGATGTGTTTTTGTGGATTCTGACACAGAATGGTGATGCTATATCTATCACATTTTGAAAAGCTAGATAGTGTAAATCTTTGAGATGCTCAGTGGGCAAGTGTGCTTTATCCCCCCATTACTCTAAGCAGATGCCTCTTCCTTCTGCTTCCCAGAGAACAAGATGTCTCCAGGTGTGTCCTTGGTGAACTTCTTCATAACTCAAACTCCCTAGGTTTTCTTTGCTCTTTTTTAAAGGATAAGGGCAGGCAGGAATAAAAGCAAGTAGGCAGGCAGGCAGCAAGAGAGAGTAGAAAGAAGCATTTTCTTTATTTTTATTTAGTTGCTCATGTTGATTGTTCTCTGGAGAACTAGGACATAAACCCAAGTCCTTGTGATATATGTGAACTGGGTTCCTTTAGAGGGAGCCGATCTAACCTTTACTCTACCAGGAGGCACCAATCCTGGGATTTCATTCCTTTAGGCTTTCTTCTTCTATGAATATAAGGTACTACTATTTCCTCCTTCACAGGAGGTCATCCACTTGATTTCTTAGTTTCACATCCTTTCCATAGTTTTATCAATGCCTTCTTTTAAAATTTTACTGCTTCTCTTGATCTTTCTGAATGACAAACATGTTTCCCCCATTCTTAAAGCAATGTTCGATTTTGCCATTCCCTCCAGCTCATCCCATAATAACTGCCACTAAACTCCAAAATCTCAAAATAGTAGTGTAAATCAATTAGCTACATTTCTGAATTCCTTACCCTTTTTTCAGTTTTTAAAAATCTAATGTCTATCCCCAAATTCATGCCTCAAATGAGTCTTTCATAATTTAATGATGACTTCTGGATTACCAAATTTAGGGATTCCTTTTAGCTTTCATGTTATCTGTCTTCTATAGTAGATGACAGAATATGTACTGACTTCCCCATCCTAGTTACCACTAACCTGGTCTGAAAAGCATCATCAGTCTGCTGACCTTCTTCAATGTCATGGCTTAATCTTGAGCTATGGAGCTAGAAGAAGGACATTGATTTCCCCAAGGACAATAAGCCTTGTTGATCTATTCTTGATCAGGATGATGACTCCAGGTTTGACCATGCTTAGTGATGAGGTGAAGTCTTCTTTAGTTTTATCTATAATATAGACTTACTATTAATACAGTGCATTTCAATGAGCAGAAGTTCTTTGAATATAATGAGATAATGATTTTTTAAGGATTGTGCTATTTGTTACATATATCTTGTATGTTATGTATACCTTGTATATCTTTCTATCTATCTATCTATACCTATATATATCTATAGGTATATAGATATATATCTTCAAAACCAAACCATATGGTGTCAGTTACTCCTCTGAGGGACCAAACTTGCATTTTCAATTCACCACTAATTATTTTAATCTAGTCTTGGCAAACGGAATTAATAATTTTCCAGTGTTCCAGGATCAAGTACTCAGAATTATCTTTTCCTTCATGCTCCTTGAATAGTGTCTAATTCTACTTTTGCAAAGCATCTAATATATGTCTTTTATTTTTAGTCTCTTCCTTCAAGACCCTAGTATAAATCCTTACTACCATTTGAGTAGACTATTTGTATACTGCTTCATAGTCTCTTAGATTCTGATTGCTCTCAATTGTGTCTTAACACGTTGTTATCAAATAATTTAAGTGTAATGCACCTCTGAACATAGAATTATCCTTTTGTGGTTCACCAAGGGTTCATATGAAAGGTCACTAAGGTCACTTTCCTTTGTTGATTTAAGACTGACTCATACCATCAGCATCCTCTGCAGTAGCTGAAATGATCTATTTACTGCACACTAACTACCATCTAGCTTTTGATGCTTCTAGAACTTATTTCAGTCCACTCCCCATACTTGCAAGGCTTTGACCTTGTAGACATGAATCAAGTCATTTTCTATCATAAATTATTTATACCTTTTACCTAAATTCCAGAGTCATTTACTTGAAAATAATTTATGGATGCATGTTTACCTCTTTTTTATTTATCCTTCTTAGAGTTATTTTCCCTTCAATGAAAATTCCACTCAATTTTTTACCTCCCATATTCAGCTATAGTTTATTTGAGAGACAAGTGAGTTCTTATTTAATTCAAGTATAAATTAATGGAACGGGGAGTTGCAAATTAAGAGAAAAGCAAGAATAGAGGGGGAGGGAAAAAAGGAAAAGGAAAAATTTTATACAAATATGACAGGGAAGAAAAATATGTAGGATGGAAGTAAAGGGATGAAGAGAGAGCAAGAATGAAGAGAGAAAAATAAGTTGGTGAGGGAAGTGAGAAAAAAGCAGGGCCACAAAAATGGAGAAAGTAGATTAGCACATGTGTATTTGAAAGTGACTCAACTTGAGAGATCGACTTCCTGATGGTGACCAGATAGGATGCTCCCCACAGACACTCAAAACAAAACAAAAATTTCACCTGTTTTCATGAGACAAACACCAAGAAACGACTGGCACTTCACTGGAGATGGAACAGGTGAAGACTAGCAGATGTTGAAGATACCCGGCTTGTTCTCAGTTAAGCCGCAGATTTGTATTTGGGACAGAACTTGGGAGTCTCCGGACCTGCGGTGGGGCAGAGGCTAGGGATTTCTGGACCAGCTGCAAGGCAGTGAGAGACAGGCCCAGTGGGGCTGAGACTTGGAACCACGGAGGACTGATTTGGGAGGGGAGAAAGGAGAACCAGCTCACCTGGAGCTGAGCTGAAGCCCATGCAGTGAAATTACACTGGGCGCCACCGTAACTGGAAATCAGTCAAATCAACCCCTCCCACAACAATTTCATGCCAGAGCGTGGAGTCCACTGAGTGAAAATCCCATCCACCATATATCAGCCCACCAGAAATCCCATCGGATGCCACACAAACTGGATTACAGTGAGAAAGCAGTTCCAAATTTCAATGCTACATGCTTGCACCACACTGTGGAAAGAGGAAAAACTGGAGTCCATTTGCTAAGCCTGGGCAGGTCAAACACCAGACAAACCGAACTCTCAAAAGTATAAACAGAATGCCCAGTAGAGCAAAGGTGCAGAGAAATATACTCGAAATGATAGATTCAATCAAAAACCCAGGGGAAAATCTGAATACAGCAGATATATGTAAATTACCTGAAGAGGAATTCAGGATAATAGTGATTAACATATTCAGGAAAATTCAGAAATCAGTAGAGGCAGTAAGAGAATGTCAGGAAACAGAGAAGAATTAACACAAGACATCCAACAGGTAAGAGACGCAATGGCTGAATTAAAGAACTCAATAGGTGGACTCAACAATAGGATGGATGAAGCTTCCAATAGAGTCAGCAATCTGGAAGATAGGACAGAGGAACTCAATCAAACAAACTAGCAAAGAGATTAAAAAAAAAACAAACAAAACTCAAAGAATCAAAGACAGTATTTGAGACTTCTGGGATAACATCAAAAATAACATTTGCATCATAGGGGTCCCAGGGAAGAGAGAGAAAAGGTGGAAGAAACAATATTTAAAGAAACAATAGATGAGAAATTCCCCATTCTGAAGAATGAAGCAAAGCTCCAGATCCAAGAAACTAAAAGAATTCCTAATTAAAAAAAAAATAGAATTACACCTAGACTCATCATCATCAAAATGTCAAAAATAAAAAAAATAAAGAAAGACTATTAAAATTAGCCATAGAAAACTGTGTCACATACCAAGAAGCCCCCATAAGATTGTGAGTGGACTTCTCAAGTGAAACTCCACAGGCCAGACGGGGGCATAATATATTTAAAGTGCTGAAAGATAAGTTTCAACCTAGAGTTTCAACCTAGAATAATATATCTGGCAAGATTATCATGCAGAATTGAAGGAATGATTAAAAACCTTTTCTGACAAGCAAAAGTTATAGATGTTCATCACCACAAAACCAGCTTTGGAAAAAATACTGATGGGTGCTATATAAAGCATAAAGAAACCACACAGAAAAGCAGTAAGATAGCAAATGTTAAAAGTGTTGATAAAGAGAAAAGAGAAAAATGATGATAGTTAAAATGAGTGAAAGACTAATATGCTTTCAAATAAAATTAGGTAGTAAATATAGAATTGTGAATGTGAACTAAAGGGTAACCTCATAATACAGTCACAGGGAGAAAGCGAAGAAGAAAACAAAAGGCAAAATCAATGAAAACATAACTGTACTCATCGTATCTAAGAAGAGAAAGAGAACAAGGGCATCATCTGCAGCAGCATTTTAAAGACAAGTTATAAAATGACACTGAGCAGTTACATGTGAATAATCACCTTAAATGTTAATGGACTGAACTCAACAGTCAAATGACAGAGTGGCTGAATGAATTAAAAGGCATAACCCAACCTTCTGCTGTATTCAGGAAGCCTACCTTCTTCCAAAAGATAAACAAAGGCTCAGAGTCAATGGCTTGAAGACAATCCAACAGTCCAATGGCAGCCACAAAAGAGAAGGAACAGCTATAATCTTATTAGATAAAACAGACTCCACCCAAAAGACATAACAAAAGACAAAGATGGACACTATGTAATGATCAAATGATCAATTCAGGGCAACTCAATAGTAGTGGAGGACTTCATCTCCCACTTACAACAATGGACATAGTAACCAGGTAGAAATTTAACAGGGAAACAGCTACTTTAAATGACTGTCTGGAACAGATACCTCTACTAGACTTCACCCAATGAATACAAAATTAATGTTCTTCTCATGCACTCACAGAATATTCTCAAGGATAGACCATATTATGGGACTCAAAACGTCTCTGAATAATTTACAAAGATTGAAGTCATATCAAGCATCTTCTATGACGACAATGACCTAAAACTGGAAATCAACCACAAAAAGAAAGCTGGAAAATCTCAAACCAATTGTAAATTCAGCAATGTGCTCTTGAAGGACTCTTGGTAAAAGAGGAAATCAAAGAGTAACTTAAAAAGTATTTAGAGTCTAATGAGAATGAGGACATGAGCTACCAAATGTATGGATGCAGCAAAAGTGTTATTAAGGGGAAAGTTCATCACGATCCAGAAAAGAAAATGCGTTCTTTGAGAAAACAAAATTGAAAAACCATTGGCTAGACTCACAAAGAAAAAAAGGGAAGAAACTCTCATAACTAGAATTCATAAATGAACAGGGAGAAGTTACAACAGATACCACTGAAATTCAAAGCACTAGAAGGGACTACTATACACAACTCTATAACACAAATAATGGACAACTTTGAGGACATAGACAGTTTTAGAAAAGTATATCTACCAAGACTGAATCTGGAACAAATGGTAAATTGAACAGATCAATCACAAGCAAAGAAGTAATCAGTGGCCTACCCCAAAATAAAAGCCTAGGACCAGATGGCATCTCCAATGAGATCTAGCAAACTTTCAGAAAAGAATGACCACCTATTCTCCTCAAGCTCTTCCAACAGAAGAACAGGGAGCTCTCCCAAATGCTTTTTTATGAGGCTAACATTACACTGATACCAAAAGCTGACAGAGATGTCACCAAGAAAGAAAATTACAGACCAATATCTCTAATGAACATAAATGCAAAAATTCTCAACAAAATATTAGC
>RJWH01010601.1:0-15953 GCA_004363575.1 Solenodon paradoxus
CAATTACACATAGTCACCTCTATGTCTGAAGAAAATCTGAGTTAATGGTCCAAAGCAGCTCCCTCATGGAAAAAATCAGCTCACCTCTCCTCCAGTTAGGAAAAAGAATGAAGTACAGTAAAGTTTAAGCCATGTTCAAATGTATCATAAAACCTGGCTTCCAAAGGCCCATCTGTGTGTCACTCCGTAGTGAAGTCCCCTGGGGGCTTCTAACAACCATTTTTCAGACTTCACTGCAAAGACTTCACACATCTTCACATCCCAAATGCACCAAACATTCCATCAAAACAGAAGGCAGCCATGGCGCGGCTTAAGCCTCAAAGATGCTTCAGATACTCCCAGGTGCTTGAAGGGGAAAGCTCAGCCAAAAACACACGCTTCTCAATTCTTCAAAGAAAACCACGAGGAAGTCCACAGGGCTGGGCTGGCTGGGGCTGGGGCGCTGCGTACCAGACACCAGGACTTCAAACCTCACAAAGGGAGGCTGAGCCCATTCAGGGCTCGGAAAGGAAGTCTTGTGGGCAGTCTTAGACTTTGTTTGAGGCTGGTTCAACTCCCAGAAGCCATAAGCTTTGTCTAGCTGAGGTTGCCATTTTTTGGGCCAGATACCCAAGGCCCTGAAGCAGGGCCACAAGAAGAAACCCTCTCAGGGGGACACAGAGGCCTCCTGCTCTTCTTTGTCTCCTGCCCTTTCTGTGGAAATGTTTCACTTTACCTAGATTTGGAATAAAACCTGGACAGTAGAGAGAAATGGAGAAGGCAACTCCTGATAGTTCTAAGGCTGGCCCATCAAGTGATTAGAGAATTCCTCACACTTTCTCCTGCAGCCCCTCCCCAAGAAAAGGAAGCAATTTGAAAATCCAAAAGAATCCTCCTCACAGAGGAATAGCTGAAGCAGCACCAATGAAGATTTCAAGGCCAAACCAGTAACATGGAGTTAGCAAGTGATTTAAAACATGGCTTTGGGAAGAGACCTGGTCTCAGAATCCAAAGGACTTACAACTAAGCATTCACTTTCCAAAGCAGGGTGAGGGAAGGTCCTTTTAAGGAGATTTCATGTCCTTCATTTTAGACACCGAAACATGACTGTTAAGGATTAATGAAAATCACATACAACAGAAAAACAGAACAGAACATTTATTTAGTCTAGAAGTCAAAGGACAGTGAGGAATAAGAATAGTTACTGTCTCTGGACATAAGACCCAAAACCATAAAATATTAGAGGAAAATGTAAGAAAAATGCTCCATGATGTCAACCTCAAAGATGTCTTGGGGCGAAAACACCTACAGCAAAAGAAACCAAAGTAAAATGAAACAAATGGGACTACATCAAACTAAAAAGTTTCTATACGGCGGAAAAAAAACCCCACTACAATGAAAAGGCAACCCACAAAGGAGAGAAGATATTCACATGGCATCCATCAGATAAGAGCTTAATCTTTAAGATATATACAGAGTTCACATACCTCAACAGTGAAAAGCAAATGACTCATTCAATAAATGGGCAGAAGAACTAAACAGACACCTATCTAAAGAAGACACACAGATGGCCTATAGACAGCTGAAAAAATGTTCTCCATCACTCATCATCAGAGGAATATAAATAAAAACTACAACAAGATACCACCTCACACCAGCAAAAATGGCTTCTATCAAAAAGACTAGAAAAAACAAGTGTTGGAGAGGATATAGAGATAAAGGAACCCTCCTACACCGTTGGGGGGAATGTGAATTGGTGTAGCCTCTTTGGAACACTGTATGGAGATTCCTCAAAAAAAAAAAATGTTGGATCTACCATTGGATCCAGCAATCCCACTCCTGGACACATACTCAGAGGTCACAAAATCTCTAATCAGGAAAAATACCTGCAGCTCTATGCTCATAGTGGCACAGTTCACAACAGCCGAAACAAGAAAACAACATAAATGCCTATGTGCAGATGACTGGATAGAGAAGCTGTGACCTAGATACTCAATGGAATTCTATGCAGCTGTTAAAAAATGCAATTGTGCCCATTCCAACACTCTAGATGGACCTGACAGGGATAATGTTAAGTGAAGTTAGAAAGACAAAGAGAAATACAGGTGGCTTCACTAATGTGAACTACAATGAAACGAAACAAACAGATAAATCCCAGTAAAAACTCACAGGACAGAAGACTGTAGCTGCCAGGGGGTGGGAGTGGGGTGGGGGGAGAGAGGGAACTGTTGGTGGTAAAGGACACTGGGACTCTGGTCGGGGGTGTGGTGTGAAATACCCATAGACTGAGATGCAATTTCAATATCCCAAAATGAATGTAAATAAAATAAATAATAAAATTATTATTAAAAAAAGAATAGTTACTATCACAGTCTTGAAGTATCTTACTGAGGGAAGAAGTTTTATAAATCTCCAAGGCAGGGAGTTTTTGCCCAACAGAAATGTATAGGTACATTCACCAAAAGATAGAAACTTGAACATTCATAGCAGCATTATTCAAAATAGCTCAAACTAGGAATAACCCAAATGCCCATCAATAGTAGAATGGCAAGCCTGTCATAGTATATCTACATGAAGGAATACAATACAGCAGCAAAAATGAATGAACTACAGTGACCTACAACAACATGAATGAGTCACATAAACATCACTGCAAGCAAAAAATATCTAGGAATAAGAAAAGCATGTCACATATGATTTCCAAGCGAATCGGCTATGCCGACAGAAGCCAGGACAACAGCTATCCTGAGGGAAGTATGTCAGAAGGGAACACTGGCAGGATGTGTAGAGCTGCAATTGTTCTATGTCCCAGGTGCTCATTACAGGGGGGATGAAGTGGACACATTCATTGAGATGCACACTTTTGATTTTTGCACATTTCTGCAATCATGTTATAATGAGATCTTTAAAGTTGTACCAATTTATGTAAAGAGGACCTTTGAACCATGCAGGAGCACACACCCCCACATAGTAAAAATGCACATACGACTTTGGACTCCCCCAAAACTTCACAGCAAATAGACTGCTGTTGACCAGAAGCCTTGCCAAAAACACCAACAATAGCTTAACACATATTTTGGTTTTTATATGAACTATATACTGTATTCTTACACTAAACTAGAGAAAAAATGTTATGAAAATCATAAGGGAAAAATTCATTGACTCTACTTTATGGAATTAATACTATAAATGTACATCATTTATAAGAAAATCCACATATAAGTATGTCAGTACAGTTCAAATTGACGTTGTTCAAAGGTCAACTCTGTAACATTTATAAATTGGGGGCGGGGGGTGCTTGGTTCCAGGTAGCAACATTTTTCTAAGAACGGTTAACAAGGTTATTTCCATATGTGAACTTGAGAAAAGCTGTCATACTACACTGGTCACACATAAAAACTCCCTCTAGCTCTCAGAACTTTTTCTGAGAAAGCCAGACTCATTGGAGTACTTTCATCATCTGTGCATTTTCAGGAAAATGAGTCCTTTTTTCTCCCTGCCCTGTGCCTTTGTGTTACTCAGGGTCAGCTAGTTGCTATAACAAACATGCCCTAAATCTTACCGTGAAAGTTTCCTTTTCTGCCATGTGAAATCCAATCAGGTGTTAGCAGACAATTGTTCATATGGTGATTCCGGGACCCAGGCTCCTTCCATCTGGTGGCCCTATCATCCCTTAAGGTCTCAAGTCCTCTGCTGATCCCCCTGCATGAAGCTAGCAGAGTGAGGATGATGAACTATGGAGATTTGTGTAGGAGTTTGATATACAGATCCTGGAGTGAACCAATTTTTTAACTGACATTCCACTGGCCAGCACTCAGTCACATGGTCCCACCTACATGCAAGGGAGGCTGGGAAATGTAGTCTAGCTAGGTGCCCAGGAGGAAAAGGGCAAGAGTTGGTCAACACCTTAGGAAGTCTCTGCCATGATCTGGCCAGATCTATCATCACCTCTCTTCTGCTAACTGTCACATGCCTGATGTCAGACTACAGTGTGAGAAGACAAAGTCCTGGATATTTCATTATGGGAAAAGACATCAGCTAGTCCCAGAGAGGGGGGCATGGGTGTCGACATTTGGCATCACTTCCACAGTGGTGCAGGGCCTCGGCCAGGTCTCCTCACAGTCAGTAGAAGTCCACAGCACCTGAGAATGAGGGTGAAATGGCACCTGGATACCAAATTGTTCTTCGAGTATTCCATGACATGAGTTAGCCCAGACAAGCCAGAAAGTGGGGTGATATCCTTCTGTCCTCATTTTCACCACACAACCCAGTGACCAGAAGAGTCTCACTGGTTGAAGAACCACAGAAACTCAGTTTTCACCATTTTTATATCTATTTCTTTTACCTGAGCCCCTGATCATAATAATGATAAAACAACAAAAAAAAGAGTGGCATCGATGGCATACAAATAACAGCCCTTAATATGGATTCATTGTATGTGCCACATAATACAGATGCTATTTATAGATTCCCTCAACCTTCACAACAAGTCTATGCAGTGGGCACTAATAGTATCCCCATTTCACAGATACAGAGACTAAGGCCTGGAGACTAAATTTGGCCAAGTTCGCACCGCTGGCTAGTGTTGGAACTTAGAGAATCAAGGGCCAACATAGACTTTTTTTAGTAAGGTGACCAGGGTTAGGAACGCAGCCTGCGATCATGACAATCCCCAGTCCCTCAGGGAGCAAACCCTAAACCTCAGCTTCCTGAGTGCAGGGCTTCAGGCAACCCTGCTAAGCCAGCCACAGAACAGTGCACAGAAAACTTGGCAAGGAAACAAAGTCCAAGTTGAGCAATAAAGGAGGATGTCTCCTGGGTTTTTTTTTCATTTGCCTTTTCACTTTACCATCATTAAAACCTTGGCATTGACAAACGAATCAAGAAAACCCAAAAGGGCTTCCAATGTGTATGTACAAGCCAGTACCCTCACCAGCCTGCCCTGCTCGCCGCCTCTACATGTTGTAAGTGAATCCTACTTCCTTTCAATTAATTTTATTGACAGAGCGTTGCATTAGAACATGGCACAGGTTCCAGGTACACGACATAGTAAATCCGCATCTGTATGGAATGCAGTAGGGACACCACAACTTCAGCTTTTCCTTGTCACCTCCCACTCTGTCACCATCCTGAGATTTCCCAGACTTCGGATGCAGGGCAGAGGGTTAAAATTCAGCCACACAAACAGCAACCGTATTCAATATATTTTTCTTTGTGCGATTGGATTAGTTTTAATTACCAAAGGCTAAAACTTTGCCAGATGAGCTCTGGTGACATCTGATACCTGAGCGGGGTTCTAACATCTCTTCTCACATGGAAGGCAGGTAACCCAAGTGAAACGCTCAGAAACCTTCCAGGACTGGCTTCCCCGGTGTCCTCTTGGTGAGCCCACATTCCTCTACGTGTTCCCAAAGTTTGAAGCATCTGTCTCTCCTCTTTTGAAAGCTGAGGGCCCAAGGACCTCTCTTGTGGAAAATGACTCCCGTGGTATTTATTCCTACTGCACTTTTGCCCCTTTGAAGTTAATCTCTAGACTCAAAATGTCACCAAACGTGGGCCATCTTGCAACCAAAGTTCTTAAGCGGTGACAAGAGGGCTGGCTGAGGCAGCAGAACTCGGATGCGAAATTTAAAAGGAAAATACTGCTTTACTCACATGATTAAAATATAAATACAAGCTCGACGAAGAGAGTCCAGATGCCCGCTGGAGGGAAACATAAACACTGATATTATATTCTAACGAACATTATGTCTCACTAGCTGCCATGCTTCCCCAGAGCTCCTAGCCCCTCCCTCCCTTCCAAGTCTAGTTTCAAAAATCAAGAGTAGCCGAGCTCCGGACTAGGGCTCTTATCTCCCCACTTAAACGCACTTCGAATCATCAGAAATCAAATTTCAATAACTTTCTTCATCCTCTATCCAGCATCAACAAAAGCTGAAAACAGCGACAAATCAGGATTCGCTGCTACTTTGAAATTTTTCAGAGTCACAAGTTCTCTTTGTTTTAATCTCTTTTCAATGTTATTTTTGGTTTTCTCTTCAAAAAACTCTTCCGCCTAGGTTATTGCTGGGGTCTCTGAGGCCAGATTTTTATCCTTCTTCCAGATCAAGTCCTCCTTAAAGCTAGGTACCAAGATGTCATACCGGGCACCATCAGACCAAAGGGAGGAATTCTCACAGCTCCAGCTGGGCTGGAAAAATCTCTCCATGGAGGTTCCAGTCATCCTTCGTCTGACCCTACTGGACAGCCCCACAGTTGACACGGAATCACTTTCTCTCGTGCTCAAATACAGACAGCAGCCCCGGGAAGAGGCTGGTGTGAGGGCGTCTGAGTTCAAATACTGCTTCCCTGCCTCAAAAGAGTCTTGCCCATGCGGAGTGACCAACGGTCAGTCTTCACAGGGCTGTGGCTTACACAGGTGGGTACCATTGTGTAAGCGCGTCAGACTGTGCACTCGAGGTCTGTGCATTTCAATGGATGGAAATTGCTCCTTGATTTTTAAAGAGCGCTCATTAGAACGCATTTTCCATTCTTCCAAGGCAACAAAATAAGATTGATCAACGAGAATCCAGCAGCAGTGCCTGCGTCTCAGCATTCAGAGGTAGCTGCACAACACGCAACGGACATACATGTGAGACGCTGCTGCTGTGCCTTTCGGAAGGAGCACACAACAGTTTCTCATAGGGTTCCCCCTGGAGCAGGTCTGGCAGCGTAAGCGGGGAGCAGGGCTAGCCTTTCCTTTGCAAGGCTGTGCTCTTTGTAGGGGGTGGATGGCCTAGCCCTAAATAAGAAACCAAAAAAATGTCAACAGCACTCTGCTGAATCCAACCACTTCCCATAACCTCCACAAATCCACTGCTGACTCTCCCCAGGAAAACTCCAACAGCTTCCCTTGGGCAACCTGCTCTTGCCCTTGCTTCTTAACTCAACAGCCAACGGATTCTCTCAAACTCCAAGTCAATTAGGCTACTCCTAGGTTCGAACCCTCCAGGGAGTTTCCATGTCACTGAAAGTAAAAGGCAAGTCTTCACAATGACCTGGTACACCCTCTACGAGCCACCCTGTATCCATGTCCCGGGCTTCCTCTCCTCCCACTCCCTCCCTGTCACTCACATCCTCCATCACTCCAGGCATGCTCTCGCCTCAGCACCTTTGCACTAGCTCTGATTCCCTCTGCTGGAACACTCTTCATCAGCTCTCTACATCATTAGCTCCATCACCTCTTTCCCGTCTTCATTCACATGCTGCTTCTCCATGAGACCCATCTGCCCACTTAAACCAGCAGCTCCACCTCCGATCCTTGTTCTGGCTTCTTCACATAGAATCTACCACCTTCTCCCACACTCCTAATCTCCTGAAATGTATTCTGTTTCTTTGTCTCTACTCCCCTGTAAACTCCTTGTAACTTCTGCTTCTCCTATGAAACTCAAGTGCCTAAAACAGTGCCCAGCATAAAATAAATAAGCGAATTTGGACCATAAGATTATTGGTCAATTTTGTAAAAATGTATATATTTATCTGAATAACAAAAGGAAGCCACAAAGAAAACAGAAGTCTTGATAGTCACCTTTGACCTGGCAGAGGGACTCGGCATTGCTGGGTCAGCTGTCTCCTTCCCCTGACCCAGCACTGCACAGATTCAGGCAAAGGTTTTCACCTACTTGGAAAAAAATTACCACATACTTCCCACTCTGCATGATCCAATTAAAGGACCAATAAAACAGCAGCCAATAATTACCAGGGGCTCTTTTGGGACCAGGCACCATTCTCAGTGTATGTATACCTTGATTCCTTCAGTCCTATCAACTTGCTGATACAATAGGTTCTGTTTTTATCTCCAGAGGAAGAAGAACTATTCAGTGCATTGCTCAAAGTCATAGCATTTGGAAGAGGCAGAGCTGGAATTTGAACCCCTGTGGTCTGACTTTGGAGCCCACGCTTTTAACCACATACTTGCTTGCTTCCCAACAATTAGATAAACTACACACTGGCCAAATTTACTCAAGCTGTGCCTCAGCAAACTCAGAAGGTCATAAATTCCAAGCCCAAAGGAACCGAGAACAAGGACTTAAGGTTCTGGTCAGGTAACCTGAAAGGAAAATGGGAAAGGCATTCTGATTCTCTGCTTTCTACAAATTAAGCACTTTGGAGTCAGAGAGGTGGACTCTAGGACCCAGAGAGTTTCCTTGAGGTCCAATATGACAAGTCACTCTATGGTCAAAACACCAAATCAGATTCCCTAAAATAAACTCTTTATCCATGATATACAAGAAAATGTAAGTGGCCCCTCTGATTGCTGTAAGTGGGTCCAGTTTGAGCCAGACTAACCTCATTTCCCTTTTGAGTAGGGTTATTAGACCGGGAGATCAAAGGAATGCTGCAGACATATGGTATCTTGATTTCAGCAAACCATTTGACAATCGCTCATGATGATAGATCTTGTGGGCAAGGTGAAGAAATGTGGTTTGAATGGGAAGGTGGGGGGAGCAGTCATGGCTGCAGCATCAATGGTACCCAAGGAATGTTGATTAATAGATGTCAACTCGGAGGGATGTTGCTAGTGCTGCCTGCCAGTGGGCTCTGGCGTTGAGTTCATCTGAACAATAATTTTGTCAGAGATGTGGGTGATGGGTTAGAATCATGTTTATGGTGTCCTCGGAGAACAAACTGCTGCGGGCAGCTGCTGACACATCAAATCAAGATTTGTAAGCATTGCTACTGATTGGAAATGAAAGAGCAAAGCAAGCAAGATTCCATTTAACAGAGACAACGGGGGAGACGTAAAATTTCAGTTGAAAATACGAACTGCACAAGTGGAATCGAGGAAACCTCTGTAAAAGCAGCGCCACTACGAAAGGAAGGACTTGGTAGGATCAGAAGAGCAAGAGTGAACGAGCAATGGCATGAAGTAGGACCTTAGTCCTAGTGAGACATTCTCGTGAAGAAAGGAGTGAGGTCATTTGAGCTGTGTGGCTGTGGCAGAAGGCAACCATCGTGGGAGACACTGAGGCCTGGTTGTAGGAACCACAGCTGTTTTACATGGCAAAGAAAGCTCAGAAGGAACCATCATGGTAGCTGCTGGACACTTAAAGATGTCCCAGAAAAAGATTATAGGCATGTTCCATATGACTCCAGACACCAGAATTGGGACTAATAGGCTGCCATTATAAAAGATTCTTAGTCTCAATGTAGATAAGGATTGTTTGAGAATGAAAACTATCCAACAATAACATTGGGGTGGGGGTGGCCACTTCTCATTCCAAAGAGTTTCACAGGCTGTGGAATGCAAATGGGCTCCCATTTGGGGATCTTTAAAAAGGAGTCCCATCTTGACTGAGAGGTTGAATTCAGGGCTTTCCCAACTCTATGATTCCAAGCTTCTCTACCTTTTGTTAAATTCATTTTATTCTTAGTTAATTTCACTTTGAAGTCAGTAGGTACTTCATAATTAAGGAATTTTTCAGCTTATGGACACCCAGAGCCTCAGATTTTTATTTCAGTACACCCATATCTTCTCATGTTCATTTATGTGTTGAAGACTGGACATTAATGTCAGAAACAAAAAATTGACTATTCCTGTCTTAGTCATTCACAAAGATGAACTAGACAGGGTCTCTGCCCTGTGTGAATTGGCAGTATGGTAGCAGGGCTCTCCAAAACCCTGTGGTAACAAACTGAGACCTTCAAATGAGAGCCAAACAATCAGAAACCATTCCCATCTCATTGCTGTTTATTTTAATTTCTGATCAAGACGTGATTCATGAAGAATTCTTCATGCAGTAAGAACTTCCGAGAACTTTTGCAATTGATGGTTTGTTCCAGACACACTCTTCCCAGGATTCTTCAGAATAGTATGTCCCACAAAATCATCTACCCCATGATTTTTAATAGAGTAAAAAGAAACTATCAAAACAAAATTCCAACAACGTTTAAAATTGTCTTTGTCCCAAAATTTCAAAGTGTCATATGAAGTTAATGAACCCTAAAGACATGGGCTAACCTGGGACAATAGGAGGGATTTCATATGTCATTTCAATTTCAAGGAGATGCCCATAAAGGTAGATTAGAAGCTTTAAGGCTGGAATTTACTCTGTCCTGACAGCGGTGTGTGAAAAAAAACCTCCCCACATAGGAATAAAGAAAGCTTTACTGTTACCATCTCAGCCCAACAGATTCTTAAAGATTTCCTGAGTAAAGTGGTTCGGCAGTTTTGATCTAAAAGAGCAATCTAGTACAACAAGAATATTCTAGAAAGAAATGTGTTGCTGTTCCTGGTTATGAGGAAATTACAACCATGTATTATTAACCTTTGAAAGATGGCTTTCTTCTCAGTTGTTCTGTGATGGGCTTAAAAGAAGCTTTCAATGGAGCTGTTAGGATCTCATAATGCCTCAGAGAAACTCCCTGAGCAGAGGCAGGAGGAAAAGAAACCTAACCACATGGACTAAAACATCCCCCCCCCCAAAAAAAAAAAACACATTAGCCAGAATATGAAGAGTTTTTACAAGTTGTAGAATACACAGAATGGGGAGGGAAAGGATTGTTCTTCCAAAAGAAGAATGATCCTACGATTAGCGTTGCCATACCAACCCCAAATGATCAACTCACGCACAGTGGCACTTGCTAATTTCTTCCTGGGATTAGTAATTCTGTGTCTGCTCTTGCTGAAATAATGCTTTTCCAAGAGGGATTTTAGATCTCCTGGAGCTGTCACCAATCCCAGTCACAGGACAAGAGGTACTCTCAAAGGCTGGCCAAGGGAACTTGAGGAATGGTGTGGATGTGTCTTCACTGTCAAAGATCTGCATGCCTTCCATTCTCCTTCTCGCCCCTGAAGCACTGAAGATTTCCTCCTATGCCAATGGAGAGCTGCAAACTGTGAACCCACTAATGGACAGTAAATTATTTACAGACCAGCCACATCTGGGAAGAGTTGGACATCCTGGGGAAATAGTTGAAGGAAAGGGAGTAAGAAACATCACTCCGTCTCACTCCGTCCCTAGATCTTGGTCCTCACAGTTCAAGATTAAATAGATTGTTTGGGTCTGGATCCTCCCAGATCCTATGACTGCAAGCGCCAATTTATGTGGGCAGTGACATCAGGAAGCACCCATGAGTGAGAGAGAAAGAAAGAAAGAAAGAAAGGCAGAGAATATATGATGTGCTGTCAACTAAGTCATCCAGTAGGCAACTGGAGCTCAGCGTCCAGGAAACTGAAAGATGGTAGAGAGCATGCCTTAGAGTTTTCTCATCCAAGGACCAAGGAAGCTGGGGCCCTCATCCACCAACACCCCATCAAGTATTGGTTGAGTACTGCTCACAAGGGATTAATTCACTGGCATTTCTGGCTTTCCCTACATGCAAGGCCAAGCATGGTCCATTAGCCAGAAAGAAAAGGCAGAGTCGCAGGAGTGTGCAGTAAGGAAAATGGTGGGAGCTGAAGGAATGTAGACAGAGAGCCAACACTACCTGCTGTACAAACTGAGAAAAGCCAAGACGAAGGCCAGCACAGAGTCCTAGAAAACCTGTAAACAGGGAAGGTGGTGGACAAAAAACTGGTTCCACTTCACAGAAAGGATGCTATGTCAGCTGAGTGTCAAAGAATTAGTAGGAATTAATTAGTGAATAAGTTCCAGAAGGAAAGCATAGTATGTACACAGGCATGAAGAATGAGAAGACTGGCAAGTTGGAGAGCAACTCCAGTACCTCAGCACGACTGGCCTAAGAACTGGGTTGAAATGGAAGGTGGACAAGGACAATGAATAGAAGAGCAAGAGATGAAGCTTGTCAAGTGAATAGGAACGTAAGGAGAAAATCCTTGGTTTTAATGAATATGCACCTTATATCTGTGCGGCAGTGCATGTGAGTACAGCTTGTGGACCCAGACCTGCATCCTAATTCCAGGATCCAGAACTTTCGAGCTGTGGCTACCTGCAGCAAGTTGCTAACCTCCAATAAGTGGAAAAATAACAGCACCTCTCTCATATAGTTATTGTGAAGATTAAATGAAGTAGTCACGTAAAGATCTTAGCACAGGGCTTGACATGCAGCAAACTCTACAGATATTAGCCCCCAAAATACAATCCATCCACCTGATAGATGACAAAGGTTGTCACTGCAGTGAGATGGAGAAATGATGGTCTTATTAGTAAGGGGCAATGAGTCAATTGTGCATCCATATGGGAAAAAATGAATCTTGACCTCTACCTCACACCTTCTGCAAATATCAGTTCCATATCAATCGTGAGCTAAACGATAAAGGCAAAACAAAAAAGCTTAAAGAACATAGGAGAATATCATGACCTTGGGATCAGTGAAGAATTTAAGAACAGAACACCAAAAAACACTAACCATGAAGAAAAGGATAAACTGGACAACACAAAAATAAGAACTTTTGTTCACCAAAGGATAACACTACGAGAGTGAAAAGGTAAATCATAGAGAGAGAGGGGATATTAGTCATATCTATAGGTCACAAATGACTGACATTCACTATGTCAGATCTCCTGCAAGACAATATTTAACGGTACAAAGAGCAAAAAAAAAAAAAATGAGCAAAGGCCTTAAATAGGTAATTCACAAAAGAGAATACCCCAATGGTCAGTAATATATATGAAGAGGTGGCAATCTCACAAACCAAGAGAGAAATACAAACTAAAACCACAGTGAGTTTTGTATTATCCATCACCAGCATAGCTACAATTAAAAATACCAATGTTGGTGAGGATGTGGAGCTTTCTGGAATGTTCATATACTTCTAAGAGTAAAAATTTGGACAACCAGTATAGAAAAGTGCAGTCAGCAGTTACTAAAGCCAAACGTACTCATTCCCTTTGACCCGACAATTCTGTTTTTCGATATATATCAAACAGCTGTGTAGACATAAGTTCATCAAAAGGCAAGTAGAGAGATATCTGTGGCAATGGCCCCAAGCTGGAAAAATTCCAAATGTCTATCATGAGGAAAACAGATGACCAAACTGTGGTGTAAGCGTGCAATGGGATTTTACTCAGCAAGGAAAATGAACAATCTATTGTATATGCAACGGTATAGAAGGTTCTTACAAACAAAATGTGGAGTGAACAATACCAGACAATATAATATACACTATACCATGTAAAACACACTATAATATACACATGCTATATGATCCCATTTGCATAAAGCTCGAAACCAGGAAAATCTAATCCATGGAAGTCAGGAGAGTGCTTACCTTTGGGGAGACAGAGAATGGCTGATCAAGAGTTTGGGGGGAGGGGTGAGGGTGTTTCAAGATACAATGTTTTATTTCTCCATCTGGGACGTGGCTACATGAGTGTACTTCATGAAAAATTGATCAAGCTCTACATTTATGGTCTGTGCACTGTTAAGAATTGAAACTTCAATGAAAAGTATACTTAAACCCTCTTAACTAAATAGAATCAACAGCAATTGAAACAGTCAAGGACATTAAAATGCTAAGGATGAACAGTTTGGGGTTGAGGCCCATGAAGTAATTCCAAAGTCTCGGGTTTTAGTGACTGAAAAGCTGGACTCACTTCAAGTTTCTGACCATAAATCTCAGAAGGCTCTCAACGCAGCCAGGTAATCCCCCTGCGCTTCCGCACTGCATCCACGTTCCCTACCTGACACCATATTAACACTTGGCCTCCTCTCCTCATATTACCAGCACTCTCTCCTCTGATGATCTCACCAAGCAGTCCACCGAGAACATGGATACAGTTGTACAAGAACACCCCTGCCTATCACCATCGGTTCACCAGCCCATCTGTCCCTTACCTGCATCCTCTACCTTCCCTCCAATTACTAATGGATGGAAGGGTGCTCTCTTCCCTCCCCTCTCTGTGTCTCTGGCACTCTCATCATCACCCTGCTCTTGTCCAGCATCATTAATTGCCCCTCTTCCTTGGAATCTGAATGTATCTAAATGGCAATGCCTTTTAGAGCTCTCTGACCCTGTCTGCCTCCAAGCACTGCTCCATTCTTCACTCTCCAGAGAGAAATTCCTCACCAGAGTTGTTTGTATTTTTAATCTCCTCCTCCAGACCTCCTGTGCCCTTTTCAACCCCACTTAACATGGCCTCCGTCTTCACCAGTCCATTTCAATTTTACCTAGCAGGGCCACTTATTATGTGGAAGTTACCAAACTCAATGGTCTTGTCTCCATGCGCACTCTGCTCTCAGAAGCACTGGACCTAGCTGAGTTCTCCATTCTTTCTCCTGACTACTTTCACACCACACTCTTGATTTTCCTTCTACCTTGTTGCTTGTCCTTTCTAGTCTTTGTCCTCTTCTACTGAACTTGCACATTTGGACTGTCCTAGGATAAGTCCTGTTCCTTTTTTCTTTACTATCTACATTGCTCCAAGCTCCATCCTTAATCCATACCATCTCTCACACAGACATCTCCACTCTGGACCCCTCTTAGTGCTGAATTCACACATATAATTATCTAAGACACAGAAGGATCTCAAGTTAACCTGCTACACATGGAAAACTGATTCCCTCCCCCAACGCACTCCCACAATAAAACACCCACTCTTCCACTAACCTCGCCCATTTCTGGAAATGGCACCATCTTCTACAAGTTGTTTAAGCCAAGAAAAACAGGTCTCACTCCTAATCGTTTTCTCTCACACCCTATACCCAATCCAATCAGTAAGACCTAGCCTCTGTCTCCCGAATAAATTCAGGGCCCAACCTCTCCTCACACTCTCCATAGTGAACTTCCTAGCCTAGCCACCATCACCAGTCACACTGTCTAACTGGTCTACCAGTCTCGAGACTCACCTCCCAAGTGACTTCCCTCAAGTGTACCTCAGATCACACCATCCTTCAAAACAAACAAAGATTCAGACTGTCTCAGGGCAATGGGAAGCAGCTGTGAGTGGATGAAGCAGTATTCCGACTATATGGGGAATGGTGATGGGGTGGAAGGCTATGCAGCTGCTACAGAGACACCCAGACACCCTTGAAGAGGGACAAAGGGGAATGTGAGTCACTTCTAGGCTTCCTCCCCCTTTGAAACTCTCCTAGGCCCTGAGCAATGCCAAATGTAGCCTCCCTGGGTCCTCAGAGGACCCCTGAAGACATTCCTGTACAAGCCATAGGCTGTTTTCATTTCCCCACCAGACCTTGGGCACAGGCAGAGGCCACACATGCGTCAGGTCCCAGATTGAGAGAGCACAAGCTCCATCAGTGACAGAACCTAGGAGGAAGTTGGTGAATGGAAACTCCAGCGTCCTCTCTTCTCAGCAGAACACTTCTGAGGTGTGTGCTGAAGTGTACCCACTGCCCACTGAACGCATGTGTGTGTGCGTGCGTGTGTGCATGCGTGCGTGCGTGTGCATGTAAGAAAGACGTTTGTCCCTCTCTTTATGGTCTCACTCCTCACTCCCTCCCTGTGCTTTGTGGGATGCCCTCTCAAACTACTTGCACAGAAATCCTTGCCTTTGCTTCTGCATTCCGGACAGCCCCAAGACACATGATATTGTGCTTTTCCAGTCAGAGGGAATGCCTTTGACACCATCAAACAAGAGCAAGTTATACAGAAAAAAGAAGAGAGAGGTCTAGACACAGTGTAGAGATAACATGAGAAACATTTAAAACAAGTAGGTGACTTGAAGTCCATCCTCTGGTGCTATTTATTTATTCATGTATAAATGCTCATCAGTTTTAAACAGATAGATCTTAAGTCCATCCCTGGGTGTTTTATTAGCCTCATCTTTATTTATCTGTTCATGTATAAATACACATAGGGTATATGTTTATCAACCGTGTGTACACGCTACTAACCCTCTTTGCTCCGTTAATCATGAGTCTGTACTTTAAGCAGTAAGAAGGACTTGAAACTGTTAAATTCCAGGTACCTGACTGCCCACTGCTGCCTCTAAAATCTTTAGATGGCAGATAAGGAGCAGGAACACTCTCTCTCTCTCTCTCTCTCTCTCTCTCTCTCTCTCTCACTCTCTCTC
>RJWH01010602.1:0-15953 GCA_004363575.1 Solenodon paradoxus
GTGGAAGAAAAGAAAAAGAAAATGACAGGGAGCAAAAAAGAGGAGAGAAGAGACTGTCAGATTGAGAATTTTCCAGGTAACTAAGGGATTGATGAAGATGTCAGCAAGTAGCACATGTCATGTTATTACTTTTGTGGCTCAGCAAGACAGACACAAGGAGCTTCAACCCCAAAGAAGATGAAAGACTGGTTGACAATAAAGGCAAATGCCATGCATGCTTCTTTGGGAAGGTCAAGACCACTGGGTTCTCACTCACTCCTCTGTCCCAGGCCTCCACGGTAAGACATCTTTCAGCCAGCAACCCAGTTGTCTAGAACAGAAACCTGGAAATCCTCTTTTGCTTCTCTCTCTCACATACACCACTGCATTCATTCGATCACCACAAAGTAAGTCTATGTCTTAAATTCCTGGTGAATCATCCTCTTGTTTCCAATTCCACTGCTGCCACCTGAGGTCAGGCACCCAATGTCTCTTATGGCTACTAGTGCAATGCCTCATCAGTGGCCTCCTTGCTTCCAATTCTGTCTCTTCTAACACATCAGACACCAGGGACTGGAAAGTTCATTCTATAAAATAAAACTGACCTTGTTACAACCTTCCTTGAAACTATGTGACCTCCATGCTAAAGTTCAAACTATATTTAAGGCCCTTTATCATGTAGTTTTCAGAGTTCAGAAGAAGGTCAGAAAATTAACTAATGCCTGTATGAGAGGCACTGGGATTGAGAGGGGAGCCAACAGGATTCCAAAGGATGCATGCTGCAGCCCTCAGGTCATCCAACAGACAGTGTTATTGCCCCTCACTCCCAGTGGTAGCACAGAACATGGTAGAGATCTCAACTGCTATTTGAACCTTAGACTATGAGCTTTTCTGGTACTCTATGTTCCTCTAAAGTTCATAGACTCTCATAGGACCTGGTGCAGAGCAGAAGCTTCATTGGTACTGATGGGTGAGTGGATAGATGCATAGAAAGATGGGTTGCGGGGACTGAAAGAGGGACAAGCGGAATGGGTGAAACAAGCTCCAGCAATATAAGTTGAAATCAATCATAGAATGCCAATACATTAGAGTATACAGACGGAAAAAACCAAACTCAGAGGCCTGTCCATAGTCCCACTTCCGACAGAAACCCATTTTACAGTTGAGGAAACAGTGGTTCATAGATATGAAGTGACTTTATTGAGGTCACATGGTAATTAGTGGGGGCAGGGATTATAATCTTGGTGTACTTTGTTCCAAAATCATGTTCTTTTTATAACCTCACATCAAAGTTGCTATGGGGCTTCCATTATATCAGCATAACAGGTAGAGGCTGAATATAGATTTTGTGTTTGATGAACCTAAGTTGAAGCCTCACTTTTAAAAAAATATTTTCAATCCTTTACTAATTTTGAAAGTATTCCAAAACATCTAGTGTGTGCGTGTGCATGGGTGTGTGTGTGCATGCGTGGGCGCGCGTGTGTGTGCGTGGATGCATTGTGTGCGCGTGGGTGCGTGTGCGTGCATGGATGCCTGTGTGTGTGCGTGGGCGCGCGTGTGTGTGTGTGTCTGATTCTAAAGGGTACAGGCAGTAGGGTCAGACAGACATGAGTTTAAATATTGGCTCTACTGTTTGTAAACCTCATGACCTCTCAGTTCCTCCATTTGTCTCTAAAATGGGGATAAAATCATAAGCTTTCTGTAAGTATTAAATGAGCACATATCTGCAATCACTTAATTCCCTCCCCCCCTTAAAAAAAACAGTGAATGTCTGTCTTAGAACCAGGCACTGTAGTACAGGGGTATTCCTAGCTTGCGTGGTCATCTTGTCTTCAGGGAGCCAATAATCAAGTGAAGGAGACAAAAGTCATGGAAATTGATGTATCTTCTGGGAAGATGCTATGAAGAGGGGAAAAACCAGGAGCTATGAGAGAGAAACTCAGAAGGACGAATGTAGTTTGCACGGGGTTATGCTACTGGGCATAATCTTATACAGGAAGTGATATCTAAGCTGAAACCTAAAGAAAGAAGAAACCAACCAGGCAAAGTAGAGAAAGAGCTTTCCTGGCTGTGAAAACAGCAAATGCAAAGGTCCTGAGGTGGGAAAGAGCTTGGTAAATTTATGGGACAGCAGAGCAGGCTAGAGCAGGGTGGGGAATAGAACTGAGGCAGGAAAGGTCATTGATCAGGAGAAAGGCAGCAGGAGTCCGCTCATGTGGGTCTTTCTGAGTGTCAAAGGAAGCCATGAGGATTTTAAGCAGGAAAGTGGCATGGTCTGATTTGCATTTTAAAAGGCTTCCTCTGACTACTGTGTGGAGAGTAGATGGTTGAAGGAAGAGGTGGGGAGCTGAGTGTACCAGTGAGGAGGTCATTGCCT
The DNA here is from genome assembly GCA_004363575.1 of Solenodon paradoxus. Lineage (NCBI taxonomy): Eukaryota > Metazoa > Chordata > Mammalia > Eulipotyphla > Solenodontidae > Solenodon > Solenodon paradoxus. Next base: position 2,357 of record RJWH01010602.1, read on the forward strand.
AGGCAGAGGCAGAGGTGAACTTCACACTATGTATTCCTTGACTCCTTTCTTTCTTCAACTCCCCACATCACATCTGTAAGCAAAAGCTTTTGTGTCTTCAGAATACATCCCAAGTCCAACCACTCTTGCACTTTCACTGTTTCAACATCTAGGCCACCCTTCATCCCTTTCCCCAGAGCCTACTCTCTACACCTGTAGGATCCAAGCCTGAGGGATCCTGGTAAGCCCAAGTCAGGTCCCAAGGCTCCCCATCTCTCCAATAGTGAAATCAAAATCATCATATTGACCCAAAGTCCTCCAAGATCTGGCCCCGCATCTTCATCCCTGCTTCTCTTCACTTACACAACTCCAGTCACATGTCCTCTTTTCCATTCCTTCAAACTTTTTGACACATGACCAACTGAGGTCCTTTGCACAGCCTACTCTCTTCACCTAAAATGGTGTCTTACCACAGATATCTGCGTGGTTTGCTTCCTTACAGCCTTCAGAGTTTTCTTAAATGTTACCTTCTCGGCGACATTCCTAGCCATGGCAGCTCAATTCTTAACTTCACCCTCAGACACCCTGGCCCTCTTTCCTCCTGCCTTCTTTTATTTTTCCCCATAGCACTTATCACCATCAATGATACATATATTTTATTTTGTTTTATTTTTGCCTCCTTTTGCCAGATTATGGGCTCCATAAGAAGAAGAATCGTCATTTATCTGTTTTGTTCATTGATGTATCGCGAGCATCTAGAATAGTTCTTGGCACATATTAGGAGCATAGTAGTATTTATTGACTGTATACATCATCGAGAGAAATAAGATGATAGGAGAAAATTTTATGTTGTATATGCTACACACAAAAAGGCCTGGTTAAGCTACAAACAAGAAATGGTTATTACTAGATTTATTATTATTATGTATGTGTGTGTGTGTCTAAGAAGCTGTCAGTGTGCTCAAGGGTAGAGGGTTCATTTATTATCATTCCCACTAACATTCTTCTTAGCAAATATCAATTTGCCAACCTCCCTCCATGGTAGTTGATACACAGAGCCTGCTTGAACCCTGCCAACCAAGCAACCACTTGTAATAAGAGTTGTCATTCTCACTGCCCCCACCCATTATGCATGTGTGCTCGTGTGCACATATGTCTGACCACTGGGTTCTCCATCCCCCAAGCACCTTTGATGGGCACTTGCACTCGTGCTGAGGTGACATGCTGCTGCACCCATGGAGTGGCACCTTCACTGACTTTGCCATGTTAAGACAGTGAAGATACAGGGATGCATCTTGGACTGTGGAGCCAGATGGTCCTGGGTTGAAATCCCAACATCACCAATTCTAAAGTGAGTGACTATGGACCAATGGCTGACACTGTCTGAGAGCTCTAGCTTCTTCACTTATACAGTGAGTGGGGGTTATAATTCCTCTCTCATGGGTTTGTGGAGAGGTGACACAAGCAAGTGGAAGTAGACATGCCTCATGAAGTAGAAAGTGCCAAATGTAGAGGATGGCTTTTTCACTTCTCTGCCTTAGAATGAGGTCAGATTCAGAATGTTGAGTCTTTCAAGTGAGAGCAAGGCAGTTTCCCTTCTTCTCTAAGGGAGTCAAGGACCAGGTGTCCCAGTGGGTCAGGGCACAGGAGTTACCAATCACTGAGTTCTCTCTCCCTTATGCCAGGGCCTTGTTGAGCGCCCTAGAGATGTATGCACAGCCAGTCTATGCAACAGCGTAGTTACTACTATGCCTATTTTACCAATAAGAACACTGGCAACTAGAGAGGTGACATGACTTTCTTGAGGTTGCAAAGCTACTTCTGTTGACCCTGGGCCTCCACCCTAAGTCTGTTCTAATTCCAGAACCTGTGTTGTTTCTCAGTCACTGCATGAAGTCAGACAGATAAGGCAGGAGGCAGGAGATCAGGCAGAGAGGAGTCTGAGGGATGAGGGCAGCAGACGCCTACCACAGGATTGGTGTCCCAGGGGGAATGAAGACTGTCAGAAACCCTAAAGCAATTTTCTAACCCTGGAGAAATGGCCTAAGTTTGAGTTGGCATTCTCAGTGTGGGGCATGTGGGGGTTGTGGGGGCTGAGGGAGAGGAGATGTTGAGACTGCTCCCCTCAGTGAACTTGAAACATCCTGGCTCTCTTATAAGAGTTTGGTAGAGAAGCACTTGGAAATGTCTTTGACTCAGCTGCTCATTTGAATCCTCTGGGGGATTAGACCAACTACCTAAGCCTTCAGCCCACCCCCAGAGATCCTGATTTTATGGACATGGGTAGGGCCCAGGTAATATGATTTTCCCCAGCAGCTCTTCAGTTAATTCCAATGGGATGCCTCGATTCATCATTCCTTGCTCATGCTCCATACACAATGTTGAGTTTTTTTTGGTATTACTTTTTTATTTTCATATATTATCATCATTATTTATTTATTTTAATTTTTACTTGAGCAACATTGGTTTATAACATTATAAAAATTTCAGGTGTACCACCTTGTATTTTGACATCTGTATATACAGCCACATACACCATTTTAAAGTTGGAGAAGCAGAGGTCCAGAGAGAGGTCACACAGCCTGGAAATCATGTCTAGACTCTCACTAGGGCTCAGTCTTATGAGAACGCCTTCTTCAAGGTACCAGAAGGTAGGTAAGAGAGGGTCCTTAGATTTTTCAGAGGAGTGTGAACACACTAGTTCTGACTGGGTGGGTGCTAAAGGCATCAAAGTGCTGCTTGCCTCCTCCACCTCCCCACAGCTATCAGGCTCACCTTTTCACCCTGTGCAGCTGTGGGGTGTGGCAAGAGTTTTGGTCAAGGGATCCAGAGCCCTGGGTCTGGGTCTTCTGCCACTAACTCCTTTTGAACCTTTAGCAAGTATCTGTCCTTCTTTGGGTTTTAGTGTTACTCATCTACAAAATGGGATTAGACATAAATGTCCTCTAAACTATTTTTTCCTAGCTCTGATATACTTCGGTTGGAGAAAAGATACCATTTAGGAGATCTGGGTTGTGATCCTAATTGTATATATGATGTATCTGAACCACAACTTCCTAGTCTAGAGAAGAATCATTGCTAGGTGAACTTGGCCACAGTCCTTGCTCTTTTCAGTTGTGGATGCTCCCTTCCCTAAAGTACATGGGGATAGGAAGTGGTGTCTGCTCAGAAGACCCAAGCCTCTGATTCTCATTCTAATGAAAGCAAGTTCAGATGGAGAATAGGCTTTAGGGCAAGTGGTCCTTGTCAGGGTGGAGGGAGATCTGTAGTCAGGCCCTATGTCTTTATTTCCGGTGGCCATCATTGTGGATGCAGGGCCTCCAGCTGACACTGCCTTTAATGTCTCCTCAGAGTGTCTTCTCATTGCTGTGAAGAGGAAGGAAGTTATCTAGTTGAGAGCCAGCCTGGGTGTAGCAGCAGAGCAATTACAGGGCCTGAAACTAAAGGGGCTGGTAAGTGTGGTGGGTTGGGACTGGTGTGGGATCAGAAACCCTAGATGATGCTTCTCTGTCAGTCAGTTCCAACAACCAATTAATCCCCACAGTCTTGTGAGAGCCAGGTAGTTTGTTCATGTGATAACACTGAATTTCTCCAATAGCCCTGGGAAGCAGGGACTCCTATTCGCCCTTGTTGCATTTTACAGATGAGGCTGCTGAGGCACAGAGAGGGAAGGGACTTGCCCTAAGTCACATACTCAGTGTGGCAGTCTGAACTAGAACCTCAGCAGGTCGACTCCTGAGCCTGTTTTCTCCATTCTACCCAAGGACCTCCCATAGCAAAGCACTGAAATAGTGCTTCCTATGTGTCAAAAATATGTCGCCCTGCTCAGTGTAGCTCCATGTACAGAGATGAAGCTATTTGTCCCCAGACATGTCACATATCTAACATAAAACTCTATGTGTTTAAGTATTTCTCATATATGCATATATGTATATGTATATGTACCTCTTCTTTCGTTTGTACAACACTATGAGGTAGTTACTGTAATGAGGCGCAGTTGAGGAAATCAAGATCCCGAACACTGAAGTCATTTGCTCCTAGAGTTACAAGTCCGTACAGGGAGGAGTCAGGCCTCACAGTCCATGCTGCCTCCGCTGCTGCATAGAAGGGAGCTCGATCCATACATGCACACATACACATACACGTCCTGTACTCAGTCCACACCCTGTGTACTTCCGTCTGTACCCTTGCTCGCCCCACCAGGTGGCTGTTTAGGATTGGGTGACCTTGGACAAATAAATCACTTCATCTTCATTTACCTGGGTTTTAGTTGCTCCCTTGACAGTGGGTTGAGTGGACCAGGTGATCTGTAAGCTCTTTCTCTGCTCTGTTACCTCATTAATCTCATTTTTTATTTATTTTCTTTAAGCTCTATGCCTGTGACTGGGGGTTGAGCCTTCGGGGCATCTCTCCTCCATCCTCTCTTCTTTCCTCAGAGTTAGTTAACAGGAGCTCAGACCTAGGCTTTAGGAACAAAGGAAATTTGGTCCTGCCAGGCCTAGTCCAGGAAAATATGTTCTCACGATGAAAGGGCGACACTGAGATCTGCCAGAATCCATTCCCCCTCCAACTCCCTACTTGTTGGTCCATCTCCATATCTGGTATGGGTATGCCAAGCCACCTTCCAGTCTCTTAGCTTCAGGTCCCAGCTTCCTGAACCCTTTTCTTCCAGCTTCCCAGCAACCTAGTCCCTAGCTCTGTTTTTAGCTCTGATTCATTGTTACACCTGGGACCTGGGGCCAATAGTTGTCCTAGCCATCATGACCTCTCCCTCTGAGCTTCCATGGCAGCCATAACACTCTCATTGCCATGAGAGGACTATTTTGGCCACAGCACAAAGAACACACTCTCTGGCTGAAGAATGGCAAAATACCACTCTGCAACCTTGCTTGGCCACATCCCAGACTCCTCAACCTCTCTGAGCTTCAGTTTCTTCATATCAATGATTACTATCTCACTGAGTGACTGGAGGAATTCAATACTATAGCAAATGACCATTTCGGTGCCTAGACTGTAGTAGGAAGAGGTCAACAAATAAGATTTAGTAGTTTTGAATCCCACATCTGTATGATTTTAGGCAATGAATCTCAGTTTTCTCAGTTCACAGACAAGTATAAAAATGCTGTCCAATGAGATTTTTATAAGGAAACAATGAGATAATGAATGTAAAATTCCTAGCATGGTGTCTGGCGGATGGGGAAGGGATCAAAAATATGTTATCCTGCTCCACCTAGATGCATGCACAGAGATGAAACTGTTTTCTCCCAAACATAAAAGTTCAGTGTGTCTAATAACATCAATATTACATTACTCCTTCTATAAAATAAAAAAAGCAATGCTTAACAACTCTTTAAAAAAATAAGAATAGGCAAATAATTAGACAAATACTGATAATAAAACTAGATAAAAGCATTAAATGAGGCCCACCCTGGTGGAGTAGTGGTTTAGTCCACTGCCTCAGGCCAAGATTGCAGTCCACATACATCCCAGGGACCCAGGTTCACGTCCAGGGGTTTGCCAGGATTTCAATAGTGGAAAATCAATGAAACACAAGAGCCAATTCTTTGAAAAGATGAATAAAATTGAGAAATCTCTAGCAAGACTGACAAAGAAAGAGACAGGACACATGTTATCAGGAATAAAAGAGAGGGTATCAATACAGAACTTGGAGACATCCCAAGGGTAATACACACATAAACCTGACGCCTTAAATGAAATAGATCAGTTCTTCAAAACCCACAAACTATCATAACTCATTCAATGTGAAATGGATAATTTGGATAACCCTATAATTATCAAATAAGTAGATTTTGTAATTAAAAAGGTCTCCAAAAAAGAAATCTCTAGGCCCAGATGGTTTCATTGGAGAATACTTTTAAAGGTTTCAAGAATAATGAGCACACATTCTATATAGTCTCCTACAGGAAAAGGAAGAGCAGAGGTGATTTCCAAACTCATTTTATTAAGCCAAACTTACCCTGACATCAAAACTGGACCAAGATAGTACACAAAAAGAAAACTAGACCAACATCTTATGGAAAGAGAAAAATTCTCAAAAAAAAAAAAAAATGACCAACAGATAAAAATCAAGAATGTATAAAGAATTCTATACCATGACCAACTACGGTTTATTCCAGGAATGCAAGGCTCTTCAATATTTGAAAATTAGTCTGTGTAATTCACTTACCAAAAAAACTAAAAAAGAAAAATCAATGAACTCATCAATTGACATAGAAAAAAGATTTTGTAAAACCCAATGCCCTTTCATAATTAGAAACACTAACAAATTAGGAGGAGAGTAAACTTCTTTAACCCGATAAAGACTATCTATAAAATGTTATAGCTCACATTATATTTAATGGTGAAAGACTGAGCACTTTTCAGCCTAGATTGGAAATGAGGCAAGTGTGCTCACTCTCCTCACTCTTATTAAAAATAGTGCTGGGCATTCTAAACAGTACGATAAAGACAGATAAGAAAAGAAAGGAGAAGAAAGGGGACAAAAAGAAAAAGCATAGATTGGAATTGAAGAAATAAAATGTTCTCATTTGTATATGACATGATTTTCTTATAGATAATCTCAAGGAACTTATCAAAATAATCTACAACTAATAAGTTCAGAAAATCACAATTACACATACAAAAATTTAATTATTTCTATATACTAGCAATGAACATATGAACCCCCAAATTGTAAATGCAAGTTATAATCTCCCCACAAATAAAAAAGAAATACTTAGGTGTAAATATAACAAAACCAGGGAGGAATTTATATGCTGAATATTAAAACATACTATGAAAGAAATCAAAGAAGATATAAATAAGTGAAGACATACCCGGGTGTTCATAGATTGGAAGATTCAACATAGTGAAGATGTTAATTCTCTCCAAATTGATAAATTGGTTTAATGAAATTTCTATTAAAATTTCACCAGGCTTTTTCAGTAGATATAGACATGATCATTGTAAGATTTATATGGAAAGGGAAAGGAACTAGAATAGCTAAAACAATGTTTGAAAAGAGGAATACATCCTTAAACTTATGGAATAGTATAATGCAATGTTCCTTCAACATGATTAATTTTAAAAAGAATAATGCAGTGGTATTTCAATACTTATATATCTACTAAAATCAAGACTGTGTGGCAGAAGAAGAGATACATCATAGATGAATGAAATAATTAGAGAGCTCAGAGAAAGATCCACACCAAATATGCCCAACATATTTTTGATAAAGGTGCTTAAAACAATTCAATGGAAGAAAGATAATATTTTCAAGATGTAATGCTGGAGCAGCTGGATATTCATAGGCGAACAGATGAACTTTGACCTAAACTTCACATTTTACACAAAAATTTACTCAAAAAGGATCTAGATTCAAACATAAAACATAAAACCAAAGATCGTTTAGAGGAAAACTTGAGAGAAAATCTTCAGAACGTAAACATTGATGAAGAATTCTTAGTTATGACACCAAGACATGATACCTAAAAGAAAATATAAAATAGGACTTTATCGAAGTAAATATTATTGCTCTGTGATGAAAAGACAACCTACTAACTGGGAGACAATATTTGCAAACCATGAAGTTGACAGAGGACTCATATCTGGTATATATAAAGAACTCTTAAAGTTCAACAGTAAAACAAGACAGGACAAACAAAGCAAACGAAATTATCCAATTAGAAAATAGACAAAAGATATGTGGAGGCATTCCATCAAAGAATATATACAGTCAGCAAATAAGCACAGGAAAAGTTAGTTAACATCATTAATGCAAATTAAAACCACAATAAGATATTACCACATAGCTATCTAATGGCTAAACTTTTTCTAAAAAAGGTAGCAATACCAAATATTACTGAGGGCGCAGAGAAACAGGGTCAGATGTTGCTGTTGAAGATGGAAAATTGTACAGACACTCTGCAAAACAGTTCGGCAGTTTCATATAAAACTAAATATGCAATTTCCATACAAAAGAGCAATTGCACTTTTGAACATTTATACCAGAGAATTAAAAAGTCATGCTCACCCCCAAATTTGCGCATGAATGTTTATAGCAGTTTTCTTTCTAATAGCCCCAAACTGGGAACGGCCCAGATGTCCTTCAACAAGTGAATGATAAATAAACTGTGGTTCATTGCTGCCACGGAACACTGCTCAGTGACAACAGCAACAACAAAAGAAAAAACTATTGACATGCGCAACAGCTTGGATGACTCTCCAGGGAATTTTGCTGAGTGAAAAAGTCACCCATATGGTTATATACTGTGTGATTCCATTATATAATGCTCTTGAAAGGAGACAATTATGGAAAAGAAGAACACAGTACTGGTTGCCAGGGGTTAAGGGGAGGGGCAGGAGGGGACTGGGTATGACTATAAAAAGACAGCATGAGGGATACATGAGTGATGAGAATATTTTGTGTCTTGACTGGATCAATATCAGTCTCTTTTCCAAGACTGGGGGAAGCTGGGTAAGTAGTCTATAGGATCTCCTTGAACTATTTCTTATAACTGCATGTGAATCTACAATTTTCACACAAAAAAGTTTAATTAAAAATTAACAAATGGAAACTAACAATACATTGAAGGAATAATTTGTGACTCAGTGAGTTTTGATCCAGGAATTCAAGGGTGATTTTGCAATAAAAAATCAATGATAATTTACTTAGCAGGAAAAAGGAGAAAGATCATGATAGATACTTGAAAAACATTTTTACAAAATTCAACATCCATTTGTGATAAAATGCCCAGCATACTAGGAATAGGAGGGAGCTGCCCCAACTTGATAAAGGGCATCTGTGAAAAATCTTCATCAAACAACATACTTAACAGTGAAATATTGAAGCTTTTCATATACTGAGGTTGGGTCTAAGGCAAATACGCCCATTCTTATCATTTCTATTCAACATTGTTCTTAACGTCCTAGTCAGTGCACGAAAGTCAGCAAAAGAAAGAAAGATTCGAACAGAAAAAGTAAAATTTTTGTTATTTTCATTTGATGTGATTGTGTATGTAGATACTTCAGAAGAGTCTATAGTTAACCATTAGAATTGATTAGTAAATTTAGAAAGATCATTGGATATAAAGACAATATGCAAAAATCAATTTTATTTCTATATAGCAGCAAAAATAGGAAAAGAAAGTCTAAAAAAATCTTATAATTTATAATAGCATAAACATAAAAATACTTAGAAATAAGTCTAATTAAAGGTGGAAAACCTCTACACTGACAACTAGTGAATAATTATGGAGATAAATTAAATGAGACAAATAAATTAAGGGATAAGCCATATTCACAGATTAAAAAACTCAATGAGATGTAAATTCTTCCCAAGTTAATCTACAGAGTCAATGTGATCTCATTTAGAAATCCCAGAAATTTGAGAGTATGTGTGTGGAAATTAATGAGTTGACCCTAAAACTCAAATGGTAATCTGAAAGGAACACACATAGCAGGAGGACTCTAACTGACAGATATCAAGATCTAGAAAACTGTAGTAATTAAGACATTATGGTATTGACACAAAGATATATTGTCAAGTAGAAAGACTAGAAAATTCAAAATCAGACCCATACAGATAGTGTCACATAACTTATGACAAAAATGACACTGAAGTTCATTAGAGACTTCAAAAAAATAAATGGTGCTGGGTCAGATGGATTGCCCTATTTTTGTCTCCACCCTACCTCACATCACGCACAGAAGTCAGCTCCAGATGGATTGCAGGTATATATGCGACATGCAAAACAATAAAGTTTCCTGAAGGAAATGTAGGTGAACAACTTTGTACCCTTGGAATAAACAAAGATTTCTTAAACAAGGTGGAAAAATGTTGCCCTTGAGGGAAAAGTTTGATAATTCGGACTATATAAAATAATTTCTCTTCATCAAAAGACTGTGTTAGAAGGCTGAAAAGAATGGGAGAAAATATTTGCAGTAAACATATCTAACAAAGGACTCATCCAGAATATTTTAGGTGACCCAATAGAAAAATGTGCAAAGGACTTGGACAGGCCACAAAATAAGAATCTCAAGGCTGTTGATAAACACATGAAAAGGTGTCCAACTTAATTAGTTAAAAGCCAAATGCTAATTAAAATCACAATGAGATGCCACCATACACCCACCAGAATGGTTAAAATGAAAGAAAATGGAAATAAACAATGTTGGCGAAGGTAAGGAGTAGCCAAAACTCTCTTGCACTGCTCCTGGGAGTGAACATTGGGACAACCTCTCTGCAAAACTGAGGCAGTATCTACCAAAGTTGAGCATGGGCTTACCACCAGCCCAGACCTCCGTTAGCCAAAGGCATGCACACAAATGCCTTTAAGCTACTCTTAGGTTAAAAATTGAGGTCGATGTGGCAGCTATGTGGAAATAAAATTGGAAATGGTGAGATAGAAGACCTGGAGAGCAGGCTGAGGGCAGCAGTCCCCAGGTTAGAACTCATGGTGGCAGCAGTGAGGGCAGTGGTAGTGGAGATGGCAGGAGCGCCACTTAGAAATAGATACCAACATGACTCAGAGAAGGGTTGGATTTGCCAGGTGATAGGGAAGCGAGAGCCCAGGCCAAGGTCCTCAAACCAAGGCTCCAGGGAGGCTGTCTGTCCATTCATGAAGGAGAGAGACCCTGGATGAGGAGCAATTGTGAATGGGAGTGAAGATGAGTCTTTTGGTGAGCACCAGGACTCACGTGTTTATGGGAGGAGAAGAGAAGGCAATGCAGAGATGTGTGACACTCCCTAGCTTCAGCTCCTTTGTCCTCAAGTCACCAGAGGGTAGTGGGAAATGTCATAATGAGAGGAGAGGCAAGCTCAAAGATAGGGAGCAACAAACCTGCTCCAGGGAAAGCTGATAGAAGGCCAAGAAGCCAGATCAGGTGCCTTTCTTTTATCCTGTTGTCTGCCATTGTTGGGACAACAGTTCTACCTTTCCAGAGCCCAGGCTCCAGTTCTGTTCCCTGAGTTCCCTGAATTGACTTTTGGTACCAGTGGTGATGGTCTCCATCTCTGTTCAAGGAAACATTCCACTGACCTCCTCTCCTCCAGTTCAGACTGCATTATGGCCCAGTTCCCTGAAGAGAGAATCTGATCTGTTGTTTTCTCCCCCAAACCCCTGCAAGGAGTAAATATAAGATTTTCAAGTTTAGGTCTCAGGTCACTTAAGTTATAGCCTTTAGTGTATAGACAGGGAAACCGAGGCCCAGAGACAGGAAAACTTGTTGAGGGTGATTCAGAAAGAATTCATGGGAGAGGCTGGACCAGAACTCAGGCCTGCTGATGCCTCCATCTTTGATTTCTTTCTTAGTTTTTAAGAAAAAGAACGAGAAAAATGAGAAAGATGATAAGATAGCAGGAGCTGCTGAATAAGGGGGCAGAAGAGAGACAGAGACAAACTCCAAACTCCAAGGACGGGAGGTGGCGGGGAGAGAGAAGGGATCAACAAGTAAGTAGAGAGGCCTGGGCCCCCTGCTCAGCACCCTGCAGAAGCTGAGCCTGCAGTCCTATAGAAGACAGAGATGGATGGCCCCAGAAATCCTTACCTGCCAAACCCCATCAGCCCCCAGAGGCCCGAATCAGAGCTGAGCAGTTGATCTAAACAGAAAACAAACAGAGCAAAATGAAAACCCATTGACTGCCCTCCTCCTGGGGTTCTGTGCATTCACTGCCCCCTGGGAGGCCCCTGGGAAAGCACGGCACAGTTTCTGTAGCCCTGTTCTCTCGATGACCCCCCCACTTGGGAGTCACAGACTCAGCTCCATTCAAGATGCCATGGTGGCAAAGGAGCAGGGCTTGTGGGCCCTGGGGGGCTGGAGGGGAATAAGTGTTCGCTGCCCTTGGCCTGGCAGAGAAACAGCAAGGCTGGTGGGGGTGCTGCCAGGGAGGAGAAACAGTCGGGGACAGAGCTTCATTCCTCCCCCATGTAGGACCATGTGAGCTGTACCAGCTCACAGCCTGTCCCTAGCGAGAAGGCAGGCAGGGCCAGCAGCATGAGCAGTCTCCTGGACTATGGTCAGGAAGGGGACATACAGAACACCGACATTAGTCCCTCTGCATTGGGCTCTGGAACTAGAAGTCAGGATGATTGTTTCTGTTTACATCGTAACATTATTAATGATACAAGTCATAATTAATATTATGCCAGTGCTTGGCAATTACCATTTGTTCACACACTCACTGATCCTCACAGCCTTACCATGCTTACTGTGATTAATTGTATTTAACAGAAGGGGAAACTGAGGCTCAGAAATGCGACTTGACTTGGAGCACAGCTACTTGGGAAGTAGTTGAGCTTGAGTACAGGAGGAAAGGTCAGTGGACTCTAGCTGAGATGTAATGACCAGAGCCAGTATTCAAACGCCTCTCTCAAGTCAGAGTCACTACCTAACCCTAGAACCATCTCTCATATCACTCAAGGGAGCAGACCCTGTGAATAGTGTATGAAGCAGAGGCTGGGAGAGGGCACGCAGGGTAGAGGCGACTATGGGCAGGTGGCAGGAGTTCTGGGGAAGGGTACACCCCAAGATTCAGAAAAGTGCTCAGGGCCTGTCACCGCCTCTCAGGGTTAGAGCGAGGGAAGGTCAGACAAAAGTGTATAGTCAACAAATATTTCTTAGCAAGCACATATAGTATTGGTGGTTTAAGAACACAGAATGCCTGGGTTGAAACCCTAACTTTATTACCTGCCGTGTGGCCTTGGTGCAGCCATTTAGCATCACTAGGTTCAAGTTCCCTCATCTGTGTAGTGGGAGAATGATAGTAACTACTCCATGGAGTTTGCAAAGATTGAATGTGTTAATCTAAGTAGAGCAGTTGGAAGAATGTCTGGCACATCATTAGCTCCTGAAGTCCTTGTCACTATTGGTTATTTGCCAGACCTGCGCTGAGCAATGGGACAGCATTAACTAGCACAAGCAGCTGAGGTCCCTGTCATCATGGAGTTTTAAGTATGACGAGGCAGGTGGCCATTAACCCCAAAGTACACAACCGAAGCAAGCTTGCAGTGGTGAGCGGTGCCATGCAGAAGAGGCCACAGTGCAGGAGAGTGACAAATCGGAGGCCTGTCTAGCCAGGAAAATGCAATGCAGTTTCCCTGAGGAAGAGACATTAAGCTTGTGCTGAAGTAGAATAGGAGTCAAGTAACAGAAGTAGGGTCGGGGGGGTGGGATGGGGGTGGGTAGGGCAGGGCATCCCAGGCAAAGGGCATAGCATTTGCAAAGACCCAGTGACAGGAAGGGGCTTGGTACAGGATGTGGATGGAGATGGAGGCAAGGGCCAGACCAGAGCAGACCCTGTCATCCATGTCCAGGCATTTTGTCTTTATGGTAAGAACCAAAGGAAATCAGGGAAGGCTTTTAAAAGATGGAGTAACATGGTCAGAAAAGAAAAGATTCCAGCTTAGGTGGGATCTCCATTTGGGAGGTGGGGAGAAAGGTCACATAGATCGGGGCAGGCAGAGACCACCATGGGTTCCCTTGATGAATGACGTTGAACTAGTCCCTCACGTTCCCTAGGCTTCAGTTTCTGCCTGTATCCTAAATGATCTCTAAAACCAACTTTGGGCTCATCTTGTTTTCCATATGCCATCTGCCCTTACCTTCCACTAAGAGGCGG
>RJWH01010603.1:0-15952 GCA_004363575.1 Solenodon paradoxus
CGTCGAGAGCGTCTGCTCAGCAGTCAGTCCGCCAGACAGCGCGCTTCCCGAGCAGACCGCAGGCTGTCAGGGGACGTGCAGCCGGGGGCATGAAACCACGGAACTAGCCTCAGAGGGCGGGTTTTCTTGGGTCTTTTTTAAGTTAAAAAAAGTGAAGGGATGCTTAAAACAGAAGCTCTCACTGTGACGACATGAATCCTAACAGCTTTACTTGCAATAATGAAAGGATGGAGACGAGAATTTCACTGACGTTTGGGGGAACTGAGCGCTGTAACACATTCTCCATAGAGAAGAGTCTTTTACAAGCATCTCTCCATCTGTATTTGTACTTTGAACATCCCTGCATCTACTTACATCAATAACTATAGAGAAATGATATCAGAAACATGCCTGGAAATTACATCACATGACATTGTGTCAATGTTCTATGGAGAACCAATTCCACTGGTCTTTGATAAAATGAAAATAGTGTGTATTTCATTTTCAGTTTCAAAATGTAGTTGGCAGATCACGTATCCCAGGTAAGCGCTGCTCTCTCTGGAGCCGCCGTGTGGTGGGACAGGCCCGCAGTCAGACGCGGAGATGGTGGCTGTCCCGTTTTGGCGACCTCCGCAGTCCCTCTGTCCAGAACGCTCGCTCAGGGTGTCCGGGGACCGGAGGGTGGGTACAGCCAGAGGCCGTTTCCTTACTGGTTCCGTTTCAAGGTCCACACTCAGGGACAGCCCAGAAAAGAGACGGAGAGCTGCACGCTCGCCGAGCAGAGAAAGGAGAGTCGCACAGGCTGAGACCCGCGGGGCCACGCGGGCGTCTCTGAGCCCCGTTTCTGGCAGGATGGCTGAGCCATAGAGGCAGAAATAGCTTCCAACTGCCAAGTCTCCTTTTTCTTTCCTGATTCGGTCGTTCACTTGACAACAGGCGTCCCCCGAGGGATGCTCATACCCGTCTTCCCGCCTTTGCCCCGCAACTCTGCCCGGCGGTCATGTGCCACCGTCCTCCTCAGAGCACCCCGCGGGAGCCGCGGCCCCGAGCGAGCGAGGACGGGCAGGAAAGGGGCCTGCGGCCGGGACGAGAAGCGAAGGGCGGAATGACGCCGGCGGAGGATGCCGGGGCCAGTCGCCCCGGCTTCCGGAGCAGTGCGCCCGCGCTCTCACTCAGAACAGGCGCGTCCACGCCAGACCCCTCAGTCTGCTGGAGGCGGACGCTGCCGCGGGGCGTCCCCACCCGCTGCTGTGCTCCCGCCAGCCGTCCCGCTGCCCGCAGACCGCGCTGCGGGCAGCTGCCCGGCCTGAAGTAACGCCTCCCCCCGCAGGTGTCCGCCGCCATGGACAACGCCACGGCCCCCGGCAACGCCAGCCTGTGTGCCAGAGACCACAGCACCGCCCGGGTGCTGCTCCCACTGCTGTACGCGCTGCTGTTCCTCCTCGGGCTCGTCGCCAACGGCCTGGCCCTACGCGTCTTCTTCCAGATCCGCAGTAAATCCAAGTTCATCATCTTTCTCAAGAACACGGTCATCTCCGATCTGCTCATGATCCTGACCTTCCCGTTCAAAATCCTCAGCGACGCCAAGCTGGGCGGCGGCCCCCTGCGGGCCTTCGTGTGCCGCGTCACCTCCGTGGTCTTCTACCTCACCATGTACATCAGCGTGTCCTTCCTGGGCCTCATCACCATCGACCGCTACCAGAAGGCCACCAGGCCCTTCAAAGCCTCCGGCCCCCGCAACCTCCGGGGCGCCAAGGCGCTGTCCGTGTCCGTCTGGGCCTTCATGTTCCTGCTGTCCCTGCCCAACATGGTCCTGACCGACCGGCGGCCCGGGGACGGGCGCGTCAAGAAGTGCTCGTTCTTCAAGTCGGAGTTCGGGCTGGTCTGGCACGAGATCGTCAACTACGTCTGTCAGGTCATCTTCTGGATCAACTTCTTCATCATCGTGGTCTGCTACACACTCATCGCCAAGGAGCTCTACCGGTCCTACGTGAGGACGCGGGGTGCCCACCAGGCCCCCAGGAAGAGGGCGAACGTCAACGTCTTCCTCATCATCGCCATCTTCTTCGTCTGCTTCGTGCCCTTTCACTTCGCCCGCATCCCCTACACGCTGAGCCAGACGCGCGAGGTGTTCGCCTGCGCGGCCGAGAACACCCTGTTCTACCTGAAGGAGAGCACGCTCTGGCTCACGTCCCTCAACGCCTGCCTGGACCCCTTCATCTATTTCTTCCTCTGCAAGTCCTTCAGGAGCTCCCTGCTGGGCATGCTGCGCGGCCCCGCGCCCCGCGCCCAGGAACACCGCGGGGACCCGCCTGGGGAGACGCCCCTGTGACGCTCGCCGCCCTTGCGCCCTGAGCTCCCCGCGGAGAGACGATGCCAAGCAGGCGTCCAGGGCTCGGGCCGCCTCAAATCACGGGGCAGCGAAGGCGTGACCCCCGCGCTTCTGCGGCCGCAGTGCCCCTGGCGGAAGGGCGCCTGGCGCGGCCGGGGCAAAGCGACCGCCCCGGGCCCCAGGCTCCGTGCAGAATCCGTGGGGCGGGGGTGCGGGTGACGGGTGAGCGGAGGCCGTGAGGACATCGCCGGTCACGAGGCGATGACCCCCCCGGTACCACGGCCCAGAACGGACGGACCTGCACGCATCTGTGACGGCGCCTCACACGTCACGTGACGTGTGTGCCATCTGCTCCTAACAAGGCCGGCCTGTCGTGTGACTCCGCACAGCTACCCGAAGAGCAGCTACGAGGGTCTGGGCACCTGCAAAACCCCGAGAGCTCTGCACTAACAGACGGCGATGCTGGGACAGAACTTACTTTTTCACTAAGACGACAGGTTTCGAAAGTGCACCTCGCCCATGAAAACAGCAGAAATAGCCAAGTAAGTTACTAAAGTAAGCCCTCGCTTTCGTGTCATTCTAATACCAACAGCTGGGTTTCCTAACTCTAGCGAAACCGGTTTCACTGATGTTTTGACCAGTTCAACCCACAATGGCCCCAAGGACACTTCATTTTATTAACAAGCTTCTAGAAGCCGCTGCTCTTAGGTTAATGAGCGTTTCCCCGAGTGACAAGAACAGGTATGATTACAGTGATTAAAAGGAACTGCCTGTGTGCTGTTTGTGTGGATATCAGAGAGAATGTACATTAAACTCTAAACCCCGCTTTCTCGGCTCTTCTCTTCCTGCCTTCGCCGCGGCGCGGTCCGACGGGCGCATAAACCGCAGAGCAGGACGGCCACACCGTCCGTCGCGGCTCCGCAGGGGACCTCCTCTGCCCACTGGTCCATGCGCGAATGGCAGGAGGGCAGGTTGCAGCCACAAAACACAGGAGCTGATGTCATTGTTTCAGTAATCTCGCTCCACAGAGGGGCGTGTCAAATAGAAACGAAACACCGAAAAAGCACAGGCACACGAGGAGAAACAAAGGGTGAACTGCAGTGGGAGGGTCACTGACAGACCATCGTGCACCAGCTGAGTAAGATTTCCACGCGCATTTGGGCTCATTTAACCCTCTGGAGGGATCCCCCTGGCTCAGCTGCACGCAGACCCCGCTGTGTGGTGGGGGGACACGGGTGGGGGACAGAGCTGCCCCGGGAGGCTGCGCCCCGCTGTCGCGCACGTGCGTGTGGCGTCTCCCTCTCCCTCTGCGCTGTGAGCTGGGTGGGGGCGGCAGCTCCGGTGACCGGTGCGCAGGGAAGAGAGCAGGCGCCGCCCTGACCCAGGGGCCTGGGCGGGACAGCCCGGGCGGGAGGCGCTGATTCCTGAGACAACAGCCTCCGCAGAGCAGGAGCACGAGCGAGTGAATGCTGACGGGACTCGACGGTTTGTGCCCGAACAGTGACCGGTCTGCGTCTGGGGATCCGAACCTCCACACTACACCCTGGACCACACCCTGCTGGCCAGTCTGCGTCCCGAGGCGCGAGAACGCACGCGGCGCACGTCAGGCTGAGCCCGCTCAAGGCCGACCCCGAGCGGAGCCCTGGAAAGGCTCCGGTGGACGGCGTCCGGCACCCCCGCGCCGGAATTTGCACGCCCGGCCCACACTCCCTCGCCACGCCAGTGCGCGACAGACAGACGCTGGGGCTCCGGGCCGCGCCTGCAGGCTTCAGAAGTCGAGACAAGAGTCCCTTTGCCTGAGGCCAGGTCTGTCTCAAAGACCTGGCGTCAGGAGAGCGAGTCCACCCGCCACTGGCCTCCATGCAGCCCCTGCCACATGCTCAAATGCTGGCAGGGAAGAAGCAGAAGGCAGACGTCCCTGTCGCGGTGAGGTTCTCACATTGAGTTCCAGTGCCCGAAGGAACCTGAAGACACCACGGCTGTCAGGGCCTGCAGCTGAGTGACTGTGGCAGGGGCCGCGTGGCCACCAGCCCAGACGACGGCTGGCTCTCTGGACGAGCAGACTGACGACCCTGAATGGAACGTCAAACACAGGGCAAAGCTTCCCCCAGACCAGGACCCTCCTCTCCTGTCCTCTCCTGTCTCGTGGCCCCACACTGACAGCCACTGGGCTGCCCACAGTAGGACCCTGGGGACAGACGTGGGGAGACACGGGTCAACAGACGGCCTGATGTCTAAACACGGGGAGGGCGTGAGCAAGCAATTTCAAGGAGAAATACCACAAAACAGTAAAGAGACGAAAAGATACACGCGTTCACGGGTCCGCTGGTTTGAACGACTGGCTTTGCGCTCCTGTAAGCTGAAAACTGGGCAGAGCGCTGTCGCCTGGGGCGCTGGGGACCCCCCTCGTGTGGAGACGGCACCCCGCCGCCTTTCTGCAAAGCAGTCTGAGAACCTGTGTGGGCCTGGCTTTGGCCTGCAATCCCACTTCTGGACACTGCTGTGCGAGTCTGCAGGGACACACGCACAGAAACCCATGGACCCCGATGGCTCGCGGCACCGATCTTAACAGAGCAACGGTGGAAGCAGACTGCACTAGGGTGCTTCCCACCGACTGACCGTCTAAATCAGGTGAGGCTGTTTGCTCTGGATGGAGGGACACAGACCCACCGTCGGTAAGTGCAAGGATGCCGCTTTGTCTTCTCCGATGCTCCTGCCTGTCTGCTCGGCGGGGCACAGCCCAGGCCACCTGCAGTTCCATTCCACGGGAGACGCACTGAGACCTGCCGTGACGGGCACCGCCCCAAGCACTCACGTCGCTCCTGGGACGGCCAATGCAGTGGACGCTACCATCTATTTTCACTGGGACAGGAGGCATGTTTCACAAAGGGCGTCACTAGCCTGGCCGCGGTCACGGCGTGGGAGAGCAGGGGTGCAGAATCAAGGCCGGGGTCTTGGGGATCCTCCGCCAAGAGCAGAGACGCCGCCCCTGGGCCAGCGTGGTGGCGGCTGACCGAGACGGGGACAGGAAGGGAGTGAGGCAGCAGTGCAGGCTGGGCACTCGTCAGGGGCAAACATTTTGAAAGCTGTGCCTTTAGACGCATGCGTGGCGGAAGCTACAGCAGGGCGCCGGTCACCAGTTCCTCTTCCGAGAGTTTCTCACACTTGGCATTTTGAAATGTGACCAGAGTATGATTTCCAGTTTGCATCGTCCACCTGACGAAAGGATCTTGTACAGAATTTCCCTCGTTTAAAGTGAAAGCACTTCGAACCCGCCCCGAGGTCATGGATTTGCAGCAGTCGGGTAACGCACGTGGATTCCGGAGGCCAATCCCTCTCTGCTGACTATTTTGGGGTTTTTTGCTCTTCCGAAACAAAAGGCAGATGTTTCAATCAAGCGCTGTTGTATTACGCAATCCCAGAACCTGCATTTCCACGAATCAGTGTATTTGAGCGCAGCGCCGTTTTCCACGCGGCATCCCCGCCGCAGCCCCTGTGCCCGCTGCACCAGAGGACCTAAGGCACACGCCACAGGCGAAGTTTGTCCTCGGAACTGCCAGCCAAGTATCTGAAAATCCTCCATCAGCCCAGCACCGCAATGCGGCCAACTCTAGGGAAACTGCAGTGAGAAACGTGAAGTGAAATCTCCAGGGGGAAAAGTCCGCCTTCCCGCAGGAAGAGACATGTTCCTCTTTCCCTCTGTCCACCAGCTCTGCTCACAGGGGAGAGGTCGCTGTACCTCTCAAACCCGCGTGATTTCAAGGAAGAATTCTACAGGCCTGATCAAAGCTGAGGGGTAAAATTCCTAGAGGCCACCACACTTGCGATGTAACCTCAACTGTGGAGAAACGACCCCGGACGGTGCTCTAGTAAGTGAGCCCCTCCAATCTGCAAGTCGCCACCAGAGTGGCGAGCACTCGTTTTCTGATCACACCCACCCCACCCTGCTCTTGGGGCTCGCTCGTCTCCACAACACCCATTTCACAGGTGAGAAAACCGAGGACGCTATCGGCAAGCCGGTCTGTAATCTGGGACACAACACTTCATGGGTCTGGGACTGCAGCCTCCCTGGTCACCCTCAGCTCCTAGCAAACATGTCTTTTTCACTCTCGGAGACCCAAAGACTAGGAGAGACGGAGACACGGGTCTATGGAAATAAATAGGCCACATCGCCACGCACAAACGTCTGGGAGAGACACGGAGTGTGGTCTGACCTTTGAGTTAAGACAACATCTCCTGCTGGCTTATCTCCTGCTTCCCTTTCTGCCCCCCCGTTCCTCACTCTACACGAGAGACGCCATCAGGTCAGTGAACAGGCAGCTGGAGGAGACGGAGGAGTTAGGGTGACAAGCTGCAACGGAACAGACTGATTCAAATCAAAGCGGATCCTCTGGATGGAATAAAACTCTCGAGACTTCTTATTAGAAACCCCCACGTCTGGGCAGGGAGAAGCTGCACAGAGGATGTTCTATGCATGAGAAAGAGGAAGTGGCCTCCCTAAGAAAGCAGAAGACGCATCCTCACTTGGCTGGAGCCGCCCGGAGCAGAAGGCGCTGAGCAGGTTCTCTACGGACCAAAGGTGAGTGCCGGTGGCTGCAGACAGGGGCCTGCCCAGCTCAGAGGTGGGACGCGCCGGAAGGCCGGGCCGGGAGGGACGCCGCGCCGGGGGCTGCGCCGGGGGCTGCGCCGGGGGCTGACGCTCCCCGCTGCAGCCTGGAGCCCAGAGTCCCCGTGGCCGGACCCGCCTCGGGTCTGAGTGAGGGCAGTGGCCAGTTGGCTCTCGCCAGGGTGTGCGGCGCGGTCCCACTGCAATGCCCCACACGCAGTTTCTCTACAACTTCTTGCAGGAGAGACGCGTCTCCAGCGACGCTGGGCGGTGCTGAGTCGGCACAGGGGAGCGGACCGGAGCCCGGGCGGTTTCTGAGGGGTCTCCTGCTGCACCCGGGCGCCCCCCGGCCTGCGCTGCGCTCGCTGCAGCCCCGGAGCCATGAACGTCACGGAGCCGCCGGGCCCCAATGGCTCGGAGCGGTGCCCGCGGGACACGCGCGTGGCCCAGGTGCTGTTCCCCGCCCTGTATGCCGCCCTGTTCCTGGGCAGCCTGGCGCTGAACGCGCTGGCGCTGTGGGTGTTTCTGCGCGTGCCCAGCTCCTCCACCTTCATCGTCTACCTGAAAAACACACTGGCGGCCGACGTGCTGATGACGCTCACACTGCCCTTCAAGATCCTGTCGGACGCCGGGCTGGGGCCCTGGCAGCTGCGGGCCGTCGTGTGTCGCTACTCCGCCGTGCTCTTCTACGCGGCCATGTACGTGGGCATCGTCCTGCTGGGCCTCGTGGCCTTCGACCGCGTCCTCAAGATCGCCAAGCCCTTCGGGAAGTTCGCGGTGCAGAAGCCGGCCTTCGCCCGCGCGGTGGCCGCCCTGGTGTGGGCGCTGCTGCTGCTCCTCGCCCTGCCCAACGTCCTCTTCAGCGACCGGGAGCCCCGGCGGGCGACCGTGAGGAAGTGCGCCTCCCTGAAGGGCCCGCGGGGGCTGTGGTGGCACGAGGTGGTGACGTCCGTCTCCCAGCTCGTGTTCTGGGGTGTCTTCGCCCTGATGCTGCTCTTCTACGTGGTGATCGCCAAGAGGGTGTACGCGTCGTACCGCCGGTCCCGGAGCCGGGACAGCAGGGGCCCCCAGCGGCTGGAGGGCAAGGTCTTCCTGGTGGTGGCCGTCTTCTTCGTCTGCTTCGCCCCGTTCCACTTCGCCCGGGTCCCCTACACCCGCAGCCAGACGCGCGCGCCCGGCGACTGCCCGCTGCAGCGCCGGCTGTTCCTGGCCAAGGAGGCCACGCTCTTCCTGGCCGCCACCAACATCTGCATGGACCCCCTCATCTACATCTTCCTGTGCAAGAAGTTCGGTGACAGGCTGCCCTGTGCCGCCCGGGGCCCGGCCTCCACGTCCACCCGGGAGAACCCCAGCAGCCAGACCGACCACCTGACGCTCAGCTGAGGCGGAGGCCGGGTGGGCCCACAGGGTGAGAGAAAGCGGGTGGGGGCGCGGGACCCAGAGTGCCAGCCCCAGGGACAGCCCTGGAGGCCCCTGGGACGGGTGCGGCGCGTGGACGCCCTCGCAGCGCCGCACTGCCGCCCATGCGGCGCCACCGTGCTGACCAACCGCAGGCCAAGGTCTGTGACACATGCCCGCGGCCTCCACGGCCACGAGCCGAGGGTCTGGGGGAAGGAACGGAGGACAGAGCCGTCTCCTGTGTCCGCAAGGCCGTGGGGAGACAGGCCCGGTGGGCGCCCGCAGCCGCGCCCATCTCCCTGCGTGTCAGCTCAGGTGCAGGACGCTGGTCCTCCCCGGGCGCCCGCTGACAGCGAGGCCGGCCGACCCGCATGGGCAGGGGGCTGCGTCCTCAACCACACGCCCCAAGTGGGCGGGGCTCTCAGGGTTTCCCTCGATCACGCCGCAGAGCCGGGGGACTTTACACAGCGTGTCTTGATCCCCCGCAGGCACAGCAGCGGCGAGGACGGGCCCGTCCGAAGACACGGCGCCGGGCGCTGCTCCCAAGGATGGGGACCTGCTGGTGGACGAGCCTCCGGCCTCTTCTCCCCTGTGGCTCTCTGGAGCGCGGTGGCCTGTGCACCTTGTAGAGAAACTGCCCCACGGAGGGACACGGGTCTAGCAAGGTCACAGCGGGTGAGGCCCGGCCTCTCCTTGGTCTCAATACCAGGAGTCCTTCTCTGGCCGTGTCGCCTAACTGGCCTTCTGCCCCCAGAAGCCACGTTGTGCAGGTCCGTCACCACGAGGACGTGTCCCTCAGGCCCCTGTGCCACTGCGCGGAGTCATTCCCGCGCTCACAAGCCGCCTGGTCCCCGTGCACGAGACCCGGGAGCCACACTCGTTCCCGGGAGCCTGCCCCAGCCCCCCACCTCCTCCCTCGCCACCGAGGACGCTCGGACGCCGTCCCAGCCCGCGTGTCTCTCAGCCTCGTGGATGTTGAAGACTGATACTGGCTCAGCGTCCAATTAAAAATGTTTGATGAACTGACCAAACTGTTGTTATTCTTACGCGGTGAGCAGCCAAAGGGAAGCCAGTTCTCACTGACACCCCGGCTGACGGGAGGGGACAAAGTCCTCACAGCGCAGCGCTCACGACGGCCACTCGCGGGGCGGGAGGCCGGGCTGCCCCTCGGGGCCTCTGAGGGAGATGGCGGAGGGAGAGGATTTCTGAGCTGTGCGTGTGCAGCTGGGGCTCACGCCTGACGCCGTTTCCCTTACCACCGCTGACAGAACGCCTAAGCCACGCGCCGTCCGCGTTCAGAGGCACCTGGGACGGGAGCCTCGCGCTCTCCCCTTCCAACTCTCAAAGCACTTCCAGGACGCACCCTGTCTGGCGTCCCCTTGTGGAGATAAAAGAAGGAAACCCGGGCACGCAGCAGACAGAGGTCCCTTCCCACGGGACCTGCCCGTCGGCCCAGGGTGCGCGGACTCCGAGGCCGGGGGGGGGGCCCGCGTTCCGTGCCGTGGCCGGGGCTGGCGGCTCTATTTACAGCCCCAGGGCTCCCGTCGGCGGGCGGGTCGTAAAGCCCTGCTCCCAGGCTGTGCTTCCCGCTGTCTCCCAGGCTTCCCCGCTGCCGCACACGCTCCTGTGGGGCCGGGACGGGGCCGGGGCCGCCGGGGCAGCAGCCGCCCGCAGCCAGGCGCCCGGCCATACGTCTTGAGGGCCGGCGCCTCTCTGGTTCCCAAAGGCCCTGTGAGAGGTGTCGAGGCCAGCAGCTCCGGGGACACAGAGCACCAGACCCGGAGCTCAGGCCAGTGAGCCCGCGGGGCGGAGACTGTCCGACCTGAGCCCCGCTCGGCGGCACGGGGCTGCCCACCTCCCAGAGGACAGGAGCAGGTGCTGTCTGACTTGTCCAAATAAAAGCGCCCCTGCATGTCCAGGCTGACACCCACACCGGGCTCCATCCCCCGGCTCCACGGCCGAGACAAGCAGGGACCAGGCGAGGCGGCTGGAGCTGTGACCGGCCGTCCCCGGAGCCTCCCGCCCCGCATGCAGCTCCCACCAGGAGGGAACACTGCTGCAGGCAGACCTGGCAGACAGGCGGCGGCCAAAGGGCCAGGGGCGGATGCCGCAGGAATGCGGGGGCAGCAGGCAGGCAGGAAGACAGAGGAAGAGGCACTTTATGTATTTTATTTACTTGTTCATCTCGCTTTTCCGGCCCCGGGTCTAGAACCCTGGTCCTTGGGATGTGTGTGGACTGCGCAGGGGACGGAGGCGTGGACCGACTGCCCCTCCACCGGGCGCCAGGCTCACAGGCACTGCAGGCATCAGGGTCTACAGACAGGCTCTTGCCCCAGGGACAGTGAAGGGCTGGAGTGAGTGTGCGGTGCACAAACTCCCAGGCACCGGGGCGTCACGGCAGGTGCAGGGAGAAGCAGCAGTCATTCCGGTGCGATCTGGTTGCAGGTTTGGGCTAAGAGTGGGAGACCGGGCTGGAGACAGGGAGAGCCTGCTTGTCCGCTTCGCACCAGCGCAGGTCTGATGCCCAGGGCAGGAGGGCCTTATCTTCAAAGGGAAACAGATGCATCCCAGATGGGCACGGGAGACAAGCCAGACCACCGTGCAAGCAGAGCAGACGCGGGGCCCCCAGCGGGGAAGGGCTGGCTCCAACAGAGGCCTCTGCAGGAGCATCGAGGCCCGCCCGCCCGCCGGCCAGCAACCGCCCACCCGAGGAGGGACGACTCCTCCGCCAACAGAAGCCGAGAAACACTGAAGGAGCCGTTCAAGAGGCCAAAGAAAGTGTGAGCTGGGTCTCCCACCCGTGGGAGCCTTGCCCAGGAACCAGGCCACGTCACAGAGGAGATCACACACTCCTCTGTGGCGTCAAACTCCCAAACCTCAACCAACGGCAGGTAAGGCATCCGGACTGCGCCAGAGACAGTGAGCAGCACCCAACCACGTCCCAAGGGCGGGCCTGCAGGTACAGACTGAACCAACTGTCGAAAATCAAGGGGATTATGGGGCCCCCTAGTGGCTCAGGCGTTAAGTCTATGGTTTGGGCATAGTCCACACAAGGCCCAAGGACCTGGGTTCACAACCCAGGATCAGGCCAAAAAGAACAACTAGAAATCACCACTGGATCCAGCCGTCCCCTCCTGGGCAGAGACCCTGAGGACACAAAATCTCTCATCAGGAAAAATACCTGCTCCCTGTGTTCACAGCAGCACAGCTCACAGGAGCCAAGACGCGGATACAACCCAAGTGCCCGTCCACAGAGGACAGACAGAGACGCTGTGGTCTAGACACTCAGCAGAACTGTGTGCAGCTATTGAAAAAAAAGAAACTGTGCCCTTCGTAACAACCTGAAGGAACTGGAGGGAATCATGTTAAGCAAAGTAGGTCAGAGAGAAACAATACAGGGCGGTTTCGCTCGCAAGGTGGACTTTAGTGAAATGAAACAGATAAAGAGCAAACCCCACAGACACAAGATGCTGCCCCCGGGGGGCGGGGGCCGCAGGAGCGGTGAGGGGCGCTGGGCTCGGGGGGGTCACCGCAGACAGAGACGCAAGCGCGGTGTTTCAAATTGAGTGTGGCTTTGTAAGCAAATGAATAGTAAGATTATTTTATGATGAAAAATAAAAAGCAATACCACTAAGCCACTTCTGTTTCTCAGCTTGGGGACTGGAAAACCGCCTTCACTGATGAATGAAGACGGCAGAGAGCACAGCATGACTAAACCTGATGCCAACGGACCAGCGGGAGCACCGGCCACCTCCTGCCTCTGAGCAGAAGTGAAGTAACTGCCCGCCTGCAGCAGCAGGGTCTCTTGAGAAATAACTCCTGAAAGCTTATCACAGGCAAGGAAACACCATGCACACGCGACCTGCAGACACACGCACGTCTTAGGCTAACTACTCTCAAATCAGACAGAAAGCTGCTGGAACGCACTAATGCCTAAAACGAGACACAGCGAGACCTACAATTAAGTGGAAGGGGAGCGGAAGAGAAGCCAGCAGGCTTCGTGAAATCTCTGCAGCACCCATGGCTTCCCAGACAGAAAGTAGCTGCACGAGCTCCGCGGCCAGGCGGCAGCAGGGTCCCTGTGCTCGGCGGCTTTCCTGCTGCTCGCGCCGCTGTGAGCCTGAAGCCGCCCGCTGCAAGGACGTGGGCAGACAGGCATTTGTAAAGAGCAACGCAATGAAAATAAAAGAGCATTAATAAACTTAAAAACAAAATGAGCAACTCAGCAAACAAAAGCTCCTTCCTCCTGTCATCTGCCTACTCGTCTTCGCTCCTGTCTGCTTCCTTAAAAAGAAAGGCAAAGCGAAAACAAGGAGGTTAAGATCAAAGGCAGTGGGGCTGCTCTGTGGGAGAAACGCAGGCACCCTGGTGGCCCGCGGCCTGGCACACCCGGGGGTGTCACATCCGTGCCCAGGTCCCGGGGCCGGGGGTCCACCAAGACGCACGCTGAGCGGGTGGACACACGCTCCTTCTCCTCTCTCTGCCTGCCGGCTTCTCTGCCTTCGTTCCTGCCTCATTTTTCCTACGAAAACAAAGAATGAAAGCATTCAGGACAGTAAACCCAAAGCAGTGTGTGGCCACTGAACAGACTGCACTTCACAAATGCTTGCAAACGGCACCAGTGGGAGCTGGTAAAAATGTGCATGTGGGCTGGACATTGTTAAATAAGATTGTTTGACCACCCCTCTCCTGACCAATGACGGCCCGCAGCTGGGTGGGGGAATAAATGCGGATTCTGGGCGAGAGCAAGCTGAAGGCGGGTGAGGGGACGGGTGAGGCCTGGTCACAATGACCGAACCCCAGAACGTGGGGGAGCGCAGGGGCTCTGTGAAAGATGTTTACAGCTTCTAACCCCGGGTGAAATCTACTGGAACTCCTATTTCAACTTGCCGACAAATGTAACTCCTTTAAAATAACATAAGGGGACAGAATGCAAGGGAAGCTTTTAACAGCAGGAGAGAAACCCCAGCCCCCAGCCCGGACGGCCTGCGCCCCGCACGCGTGGGGCGTGTGGTGGATCCACGCCGCTCCGGGCTTCCTGCGCTCAGCGGGCCCCGAGGAGGCAAGGCGGACGGCGGCCCAGCCTCCTGGGGCCACCAGGAGCGGGAGACTTGCCGTAAACGCTGGCAAGGAAAGTGACGCCGCGGCC
Source organism: Solenodon paradoxus (assembly GCA_004363575.1). Classification (NCBI taxonomy): domain Eukaryota; kingdom Metazoa; phylum Chordata; class Mammalia; order Eulipotyphla; family Solenodontidae; genus Solenodon; species Solenodon paradoxus. The sequence goes on from RJWH01010603.1 coordinate 13,465, forward strand.
CCCGCGCGGTGGTTTGGACACAGGATGGCGGGCTGGCCCTGCGCCGCCCAGCCCAGACATTCCACGTCGTGACCAGACCTGCTCTGCCCGCCTGGCTCTGAGTACAAGGGAGACCAGCTTCCCAACAGGCCCCAACCTGACACTCGCCTCGCAGGCCTCCTCTGGCCCTCACTGGGGCTCCTGGCCCGACAGGGACCACAGCAGCGTCTCGGGGACAGTCCGACAGCTGTGTCCCACGATGGTTCAGGCAGCAGCCCGGCCGCCCACCTCCAGCAGCCCCCCCCGGAGACCCGCCGCAGCCAGCAAACTCCCCAGGGCCTCCCGCAGACTCAGCAGGCCCCCAAGCACTGCCCTTTCCTTTGCTCAGCAACTGTTTTCAAAGACCATCAAACTGTTACATCACGTTCCTCCAAGTTCAAAAAGAGGAAAGTCTCATCAGAAGCATCAGCAGCCATTGGATCCAAGCGAAGCCGTTTTCTTTCGAGCACAGCGGTGGGTCCCAGGTCCACTGGCCACAGCAGACCAGCCGGCCCAGGTGTGCCTGCGCTGCAGCGCCAGGTGTTTGTCCAGCAGAGCTTGCGGACTGCTCGCCTGACGCGGGACCACCTGCAGCCTGCGGAGAGGTCTGCTCGCCACCCCAGGCAGGCGACGGCGGACCCCTGGCGACTGAGGCTCCCAGGCCTGGCGGCCCCTTCTGGCCTGAGAGTCCACAGACGAGGCGGCCCCACCAGCATTTCTGGACCACAGCGACGGAGGCAACCGTCTCAGGTGAAGGGCTCTGTGACAGCACCTTCCTCAGCTGCACAGAACCGGCTTCAAAAAGGAACCCGCAGGGAGAGGCAGAAACAGCCAGACAGGAGTGAAAGACGCTCGGTGAGCCTGGCACATTCTGGAGACCTGGAGCCATCGCGACGCCACCTGTTCAGACTCCCCGGGGCTGGCGCTGCCTCCGGGACCTGTTTCATCCACCCCGACGAGCAGAGACCAGAAAACCCGCAGCACTGCGGCCACCTGCTCCGTCTGTTCAGGAAAAGACTGCAGAAGCAATACAACCGTGATACTCAGACGTCTGTACATCAGACACACGTGTGGTTTTCTGCAGAGACGGAGCTTCACAGGCTGACACCATCTTCCGAACGCGGAGGAAACTCAAGAACACCTGCGATGACTTACTACCGACGCAAGAGGAAAAGCGTCCGCAAAGCCCGAAGCTCATCTCCATCTCAGAGAGGAGAGGTTTGCACTCATTTGGTGAGACTTTTTTCTTTGACTGATGCATTCAAGAAAATACCAGAATCTCTTGGAGATTTTTATCCCAAAGCTTTACAATGACCGACAAAGAAGAAAAAGTGACTTGATTATAAATTTTTTTCAAACATGGTTAGAGTTTTTAAAAAGAGCCAAACAGGGTGTCCTGTGTTTAGTAATGGCAGGAAAGGAAGCCGGTGAAGTGCCCTGAAATTAACTTTAGAATATGTTAGAGACCTCTGTGCACCTGTGAAAATCGGTGGACCGGTTTCCTCCGAGTCTTGAGTAAGAACCAGTTTACCGGTTCCCAAAGTTGCAACCACGAGGATAAACACCAGTTTTAATTTCAGTCTTTAAATAACACACAGAGTAATGTCTTTAAAGGATGTGTCTTTCATGAAACAGGTTCAGATTCATGTTGACCCCACATTTATGAGCAGAAATGTCAGAATGCCGCTTTCTAATTAGCGAGTCAAAAAGCAACACCCACCTCAGCATGGGGCCTGGTCTGCTGGCGCCCCTCCTCCCGCCTCCCTCCCTCCCTAGCAGGTGAGTCACCAGGCAGGTTGGGGACCCGCCCCTGCACCCTCTCTGCAGGAGGCTGAGTCACCCTCAGAGGAGCCAGTCGCTCCAGTCTCTGAGCCCCAGACACTGGGCAGGGCGCCCCGGGGTCAGGATATGCTGCCCCCTGCCCGGCCCTGCCGCCCGCCGCCCGCCGGCTCCCGCTGATTCCAGGTGTCCAGGCGGGACACGCAGGTGGATGCGGAGAATGCACGCAGCCTTGGCAATGAAAGGTACACCCCTTCCCGGCTGACGGGCTGGCGGGCAGGCGGGCGGGAGGAGTGGGGCGGGCGGCCGGTGCGGAGCCGGAGTTCCCCCATCAGGCTGTCCCAAGACCCAGACCGTGCCGGCTTCGTGAACGTGATTCACGTGTTTTAAGGAAACCAACAGAGTTAAAAAGATAATTTTCTGTCCATCAGCAGTTGATAGAGTCCCAATCTCTCCGCGCCACAGAGAGCAGAGGCCATCCTGTCCAGACATGTCAGTGGGGCCGGGCCACACGCTGGTGCAGCGAGCGCTGAGCTGCTGTACCTCGGCACAAGGACCGGGCTCCCCAAGTTATAACCAAGACTGGGGTCCCCAGGACATGAGGACCGGGCTCCCCGAGTTACAACCGGGACTGGGGGGCCTCCAGGACGTGGGGACTGGGCTCCCCGAGTTATAACAGGGACTAGAGGCC
>RJWH01010604.1:0-15937 GCA_004363575.1 Solenodon paradoxus
ACTACAAGCTACACCAGGTGCTCCCGCCGCCCCTCCTTTCCTCCCCCTGCTCCTGTTCCCTCCTCAGGGTTCACCCCATCTTCTCCTTTCTCTTTCCCTCCAGGCCTTGCTCCTCCCCTCGTTTCTCTTCCTTCTCCTCCCTCCTTCTTCCCCCTTCTCCATCCTTATTCCCCCTCCAGCTGCCAGCTAACTTCCACTCCCCTGCCCAAGACTGTGGGTAGCTCCAATCAGCCTCATACATGACCTGGGGACTCTTTAGGACTACACCTGTGTCACACTTGAGGCATGCTCCCCTGGTCCTTGAACAATTCTCCATTTTCAAAGTGGTGGAGAGGAGAGAGTATCCCTGATCAAGGCAGAGAGGCAAAAATCTGGAGCTGGAGATCACACACGGCCTTCCCTTTGACAGGTGAACCGACCACTGACCATGCGGAAGGATGGTATTCAAACTCGAAACCGCAAAGCATCTGGAAAAGGGAAAAAGAAACGAGGGTCAAGTTTGGGAGCTGCAGGAGCTGCGGAAGGATCAGCTGGAGGTTTCATGGTGGTGGCTGGAGGCAGTGGTAGTGGGAATTGTGGGGAGGTGGCCTCAGGCCTAACATTGGGCCCACCCAGTACTGCCCATCTCTACCAAGGCCTGGGCCCCATGGTGCTGTCAGGGCCTGTCAGCCACCTCATGCCTTTCCCAGGACCCCTGTTAGGCTCTCCCGCCGGCTCCTTCCCCACAGGTGCAGTGCCTCCCACCACCACCAATGCCACAGTGGTGGCTCCACTCAGCTCATGAGGGCACAGGGCACAGCCTCAGGGGCTGGGATGGCGTCCTTCTCCTTCTATAGCCAGCAGTCTGTACAACTCAAGTCTCTAGGCCCCAGACACCCCTTGGCCTGGATCTTCCAAGTTTTTGTAAAATAAAACCACCAGAGTCCCGAGACTGGAGGTATGAGTCTGTGCAGGATGGTGTAAAGGGCGGCGTGTGTGTCAGTGTTCATGATTCTTAGGTGACAGTGTCTGGCTGCAAGGTACGGCCATGTGAGGCTGTGGGAGACAGTGTGAATGACACTTCATGACACATACCACGATGGATGAGGATAGCAGTCCGTGTGAAGCTGTGCGACAGCATCCAGGTTGTATGAGACATAGGTATCCACACATCACGAGAGACAGTGGGACTGGCACTGCATGACTGTGACAGTCAGGGAGATGCCAAGTGACTTCAAGGGGCAGGGCATCGGGCACAGCATGAGAGGGGCAGAAGAACGCATGGCAGCACCTGCCGAGGAAGTTGTAGGGCTGTGTTTGAGGGCTGGGCACTCGGGGAGACTGCTGACGCAGTGCAACAGCGTGTGTACGAGGCGCGGAATTTGGGGAAGACGTTTTTGGGATGTTGAACAAGGACTGCCTGCGACAACGTGAGGAGGAGAAACAGTGTGACTGTGAGGGCTTGCACATCGGGAGGGCTCTGTGGGTCTGCGCGCAACTGGTAGTGTGCCACAGTGTCTTGCGGGGCCTGGCGCCATGAGCTGCTCTGTGTCTACTTGTTTGGGAGGCATCAGCACGCACGGATTCAGTCAGTGTGAATTAGGAACCCTCTTCCAAGGGACACGGACATGCTCAGGGCAGGAAAGCGGGGAAGGGGGGTGCTGGGATGGCAGCCATCGAAGTCAGATGGCCACTGTGGGACCATGTGCTTCCAAGGGTCTTCCTGCCATTTGCCTCTTAGTGCCTGCAGCGCTGTGGGAAATGGCAGAGGAGGAGAGAGCGGATTACGAGAAGCAGACCCCACGCTGTCAACTCCCTTATAACGTACGTCCTCACCTGGGAGGGAGCCACTAATCCCCATAAAGGCAAATCTGTCCTTCCATTTAACAAACCCTTACAAAGGGACATGTGCTACTCCCGTGATGCCCCAAGTCAAACAGGTGAAGTGGCTCACCTGAAGCTACACAGCTGGTGGCAGAGGTAAGCCCACCTCTGCGGCTTAGTCACCATACTCCCCAGCAGCTCATACCAGCAAGCAGCAGCATTTTCTGGGAGCTTGCTGTGGGTTGGCAATGGCTGGGAGCTTCAGTGCTTTAGTTCACAAAAACCTGAAAGAAACCACTCAGTCAGGCAGCTCTTAATGACAGGGCTCTGTTCTGAGAAACGTCATTAGACAACTTTCACTGTGGAAACGTCATAAAGTCTGTCACACAAACTAGTGGTAGCAGCCCATTGGGCCCACTGTTACTGGCTGAGACATCTTTAAGTGAGGCATGACTGTCTACGCATCCTCATTTTGCCGATGAAAAATGAAGTTCAGAACTGATGAGAAGCTGGCGTTGACCACACTGAGTTCAAGGAGTGGATTTCAGGTGGGCTTGACCCCTTCCCCACTACAGGTGAGTCTTGCTCACCTGTAAGTGGTCTGCTTCTCTTTCTGGCTTCTGCCCTGGCACCCCAGAGGTGGGGACCGCAGGCCCACACATCCTGAGCGTGTATGGGTAAGCAGCTGTGCTCGACAGAACAAGACTTCCTCGCTGGGCACCTCCTGCAGTACAGCAGCCTGCACGCGCTGCAGGGCCTTGTCAGAATGGCCCTGGCCGCCCTGCAGAGCTCCCGCCCTCACACTCCATAGGCGACTCCTTCCTCATCTTAGACACGAAGCCCTCCCAGAATCTGCGCTGGAAATGTGCCTGGTGAACCTTGTCAGGAACCCTGGTCCTCGGCCCTCTAAGAGCAGCTGCCCTAGCTTGAAAATCTTCTGTGTAATTATCAACAGGAAAGCCTTCCTGACCCCAGATAGAAGCACCAGCCTACAGCTGGTGCCAGAGAACCCCTGTCCTCCCCAGGTAGAAGAACCTGTCTATCCGGCGAGGCATCTGTGAACTCAGCATGTCAGGAAGCTCTCTGCACCAGAACGTCTGTGCTGACCCTCTTCATAGGCCTTGATCTTTTACTGGAATCCTCTCTGGCCTTCGGACAGGACACCTCTTTCCTTACACTGTACTAGAGCCCTGCACTCTGGGCAGCATTTTAAAAACACTTCACTCTCAATAAAATCTAGGCCTGAAGTACCAACCTCATTCTCTCTGCAGAAATCCCCATCCTCAGCCTCTTCAACCCCAAGTGAGGACAATGATCCCTGATGTCACCATGTACAACAGTCCCCGATTTCACACCTTACCCCTTAGAATCCACAGAAGCCCATGACCCAGTTCTCAACATGATCCTGTCTTGAACTTAACACAGGGTCCTGATGCTGTGGCAGGGAAGCCCATCCTGACTAAGCTCAGATCTCATCCCAAACAGGCAGCTACAGTAGCCTCACCTGGCACAGGACTCCCTGCCCAATCACTTTACAGGGCTTCCTGTCCTCACTCAGTGTTAGCTCCACAGCCCTGACCTCTACAAGAAGCCTGACCTACAACTATACTGGACATCTGACCAGACTGCAGAAAATCTTTCCCTGACTCAACAGAAATCTTTAACTTGACTTGTTTACAGGAATCTCTGATTTGATCCTTTCTAGAACTCCTAACCTAGCTTTCTGGAAACAATTTGCTGACACTGCATGAGAAGCCCCGAAGGGACGGCCTAGGGCAGCCCTTGCCCTGGTTTTGTCCCAGAGTCCCACCCTCACCCTGTCCTGACTCCACAGTAAAAACATCACCTGAATCTCTGAAGGACACTGTGTCCTATCTCTGAATGGGATCTTTGTCCTGACCCTGCCTGGGGCCACCCTCTGAGTGTTCCTGTGCTGTACAGGAATCTCTGCGCTAATCTTGAGCAACCTGTGACCTGAATCGGCATGATCCCAGGTCCTGGACCTGTACAAGACCCCTGGCCTAGTCCCTAACAGTCACCTGACCTGTCTCTGAGAACCTGGCTCTGACCCCATACAGAGACACCTGGCCTGATTATGTTGTGATCCTCTGGCCTGACACTCTACAGAAAACACTCTCCCATCCTCTAGAGGAATACTTCATCTTAATCTGCACAGGAAGAAATGCCATCATACTCTTTGCTCTAACTCTATAATACCTCCAACCCTCATAATTTCCTACTAACCAGATTCCAACAAAATTTTTATCCTGACCCCAGACAGGAAACGTTAAATGGCCCTACAGAGAAACCTCTACCCCTAACAAGAACCTCTGTTCTAAGAGAGGAAGGAAGGGAGAGACAGAGGAAGTAGTTTATTTGTTTTTATCATGGTTGTTCCCTGTCTCCTCCCCAGTCCCAGGTCGCAAACCCCAGTGTTTGGGCTTTACATGGTCGATGCCCTAGCAGCTGGCTTAGCACCTGAGCCAACAGGGTGTGCCTGGTCCAATATTTTAAAGAGAATTCTCTACGGTAGTGAGAGCTGTGCAATAAAAACATTACACAAGTCACAGGTGTAATTCTAAGTTTGCATGTATATGCATTAAAAACAGGCAATTAAAACAAGAAATTAATTCTAATATTTTACTTCCCCAATATACTCAAATGTTTCATTTCAATGTATAATCAACATAAAAACTGAGGTTATTTAATTTTTTTTCAAATTTCTTGAAATCTGTGAGATGTGTGACAGTACATCTAAAGCTGAACCAGGCACATTTCAGGGGCTTGGTAGTCACATGTGGGTAGTGGCTACCACACTGGCAAGAGTAGTTCTTGTATAGTCTGTGGAATCCTGTAGTAGGCACCAGTGTAGGCTCTTCAAATCTATTCCCATTCTTCCTGAGCTCACTTACAGTTAGATGTGACATGTGACGGAGTTCTGACCAATGGAGTCTAGACAGGGTCACATTCACCACTTCCAGGACAGGCCCATAAACCTCTCTCATGGTACCCTCTGCTCTCTCTTTCCCCACCTACCAGCTGAATCCTGAGAACTCCAAGGACTCAGAATGAACTCCAGGGACTCACAAAATGAAGTTTCCTGGTCCATGAATGACCAGTAGTAAATATTCACATTGGATTTTGTATGAGCAATAAAGAAATATTTGTTTGTTGAAACTCTGGGTTGTTTGTTACAGCCGCAAGCATAATCTGGCCCAAATAACAATCTCTTGACTGAATCTAGATAAAACCCCTGACCCTACTGTCTCTCGAACACTGCTCTGAGCCTGTACAAACACCTGTGCTGACCCTGACCTGGAGTATCTGATCTCTTTATAGGGACATCATGCCATAATGCAATCTAAGGAACCACATCCTCAATCTGTATGGGAACTCCTGGAGTTCTCTAGAAACAATTGTCATGTCCTATATAGAAGTCCTGTTTGGTTCAGTGGAGAAACACTATAGAAACTACAGAAATCCTTGTCCTCATCCTATTCAGAAAGTGACTGACGCTGTCCCTGAATCCCTGTTCTCAAACCTCACACAAAAGGAATACTTCCCCTTGGGAAGTATGGAACCCCTGCACACATCCTGTAAAGGAATCCCAGCCAGGTACGCCCTGGTGGCTTACCGGTTAAGTCCATGGCCTCTGGCCTGCATAGTCCACATACATCCCAAGAACCCAGGCTGCACCCTGGGGTGGGGGGGACAACCAAGATGAACAACTAAATGCTCCTCCCTCTCTCTCTTCCTGCCTGCCTACTCACGGTCATTTCTGCCTGCAACTTCCCTTGAAAAAAAAAAAAGAACCTTAGCTGGACAAAGAAGACCAAAGGATGACACTCTACAGCAGAGATCAGCAAACTATGGCCTTCAAGCCAAAGCCAGATTGCACAGTCTTTTACATTTTTAAAGGGAAAGAAAGAAAAAAGACAGATGGATGGAGGAAGAATGTCACAGACGTTGTAAGTGGCCTGCAAAGCCTAAAACCTTTAGTATCTGACCCTTGATTGAAAAAGTTTGCGCTAATGGAACGACTTTAGCAGAAAAAATGGGCCTTGGACCTTACAAGACTATTACTTTGCAGACATCACAAGCCCAAAATAGTCTTTGGTGTGTATTGTCGTATTTTTTCTTTGGTGTATGTGGAGTTTAAAGATCTTAGTAGGTCTGTGACCCTCCTCCACTGGGACAAGAGGACATGCTCAGGTAGTTGGAGTGGAGGGAAGTGCAGACTGGAATTGGGGTTTCCAAAAGGGTCAGAGGGCCCAGCGACTGGGCAGTGGTGCTGTCAATCTGTTAGTCAGCGATGCTAAACCCCAGACCGCTTATCTCTCCAGCCCCAGCCTACAGCCCGGTAGGAAATGGTGAAGAATGAGAGAGGGAGATTAGGAGGACAAACCGGCCTCCTGCGGGGTTGACATTTAGACATTTAGACACCAAAAGGGAAGGCATTGGGGTGGGGAGTGCGGGGGTGGGAGGCGGATTCTTCCCACCTCCCAGGCACACATTTATTAGAGTTTGAGAGTAGAGGTGACCCGGTAGAAGGGGCCTGGCAGGGAGAGCTGCCGCCCAAGACAAACGCCCCTCTTCGAGTTCATCCCGGCCCTGGAGAATCATTATCACAATTTTCCAGATGAGGAAAGTGAAGCACAGAGATATTCAGTAACTTGCCCAAGGTCACATGGCTAAGTCTCGTAACCTCAGTTTCCTTATCTGCAGAGCAGCCTGAATAATGGGAACTAGCTCACAGAACTGTGGCTTACAACGCCCGTCACACACCAATGACTTGCCCCTAAGAGTCCTGCCCACTGTCCATTTTCGCGGCCCTACTAATAGTAACATTTAACAGTAATACTTAATAGTCACATCGACTAGTAATGCTTCTGGTGCACCGCCTTTGTGACTATGAACTCAGAGAAGCCTCGCAACATTGCTCACCATCACTTCACTACTCCTATTTGAGCCACCTCTAGCCGTCCATCAGCTCTCACCACGCTCGAGGCGCGGCCACCAGCCTGCCCGAGCTACGTCATCGCCGCGCGTCGCGCGGGAAGCCACAGGGTGAAGACACCCCTTCCTAACACCCTCGCTTGCTTGCTCGCTTGCTTGCTCTCTCGCGTCATCGCACGGCGCAGTTGGCGCGGCTCCGGAGTCCTGAGGTGAGCGGACAGGGACGGAGGGACAGTGGCCGCAGCAGCCGGGACGGCGGCGGCGCTGGGGAGTGGGGGAGGGGCGGGCTCCGGTCCGCGGGCCTCAACAAACCCGGGGGCCCGCCTTCACGCAGGCGCAGCATGGCTCGTGGCGCGCACTGACGCATAGATTTACTGCTCTTGAGTCGGCGGGAGGTGTGGCCCAGCCCAAGGGGCGCGGCCCTGAGGCTCGATCCCCGGTTGTGGGTGGTGTTGGGCGGGCAATAGAGAGACTTCGCCCAATGGAAAAGAAAGGGTCGAGCACCCGCGGTCCCACGGGTCTATAGGAGTCCGGCGGCGCGAGGCAAGGGTGGAGTTCGAGAAGGGGGCCGCGCTCAGTGAGTGAAGCCGAACGGATTGGTCGGCGTCGACGGCGGGGCGGGAAGGGGGTGGGGGTTGGCGGGAGGCCGCTCTGGACTGGCGGAGGGAACTTGGTGAAGCCTTAGGGATGAGGCCTGGACAGTGGGTGGGGTCTGGCGGGTGGGAAAGGGGTCGTCTCCAGAGGAGCCGGGCTCGTTGAAACGTTAGGGGTGAGGTCTGGCCTCAGGGAAGGTGCGGGTCCCGCACGATAAGGGGTGGAGTTAAGTAGATCGTTAAGGGTGGAGTTGGGCTGGGTCTGCTTGAGAGAAAGGGTGGATGATAACCCAGGAGATTGGCTGGAAAAGGATTTGTGAAAGGGTGGGGTCTGGGCGAGGCTTTGAGGAATGAAAGGGCCTGGGAAAGGGGCTTGGGAGAGCAAAGGGGCGATCATTAGCTGGAAAGGGCAGACCCTAGAATAGACTGAGCCTGGGACTTAATTGCTCAGTGAAAGGGCAAGACTTCGAAAGGGAAAAATAGTGTCGAGGGGGTGGAGGCTAGTCGCATGGGCGGGACCAGGTGCAATGGACGCGAGTGGAGGGGGAGTGTGAGAGAGGCGGAGTTTAGGAGGCTGCGGAATAGGAAATCCGATGACATAAGGGTTGGCGACCCGGACTGGGGCCTGGGAAGGGGCTAGGATGTGGGCTCCCTAGGGCAGTCGATTCCTTTCACTGTGATCTCCACCCCACCCCCCAGAACCGTGTCAGGAGTGAAGTCTCTCTGGTCATGACCTCCACCGGCCAGGATTCCACCACAACCAGGCAGCGAAGGAGTAGGCATAACCCACACTCGCCCCCCCACAACTCCAACATTACCTCGGTGAGACCCCAGACTTGCTCTGATGAGGGGGAGGGGGGTAAGCCATCCATGCACTGGACTTTGACCCTTCTCTCTATTTGGCAGAAGCGAGGTGTTAAGAAGGGTGCTTCACTGCGCACCACTCCCAATCTAGCAGAAGTAAAGAAGAAAGGCAGAATGAAGAAACTCAGCCAAACAGCTGAGCACGACCTGGTCGCGGGACTGCAAGGGCTGGTGAGAGGGACCTGGCCCCAGCTTAGCCTCCTGTGACAACCAAAGCCCTGAGGTCTCCATCCTGGACTGTGGGGGCTTGTTCCTTCTGACTCTGACTCTAAATATCTCCCATTTTTTCCCCTGCAGGATCTGAACTTTGAGACCCAGATAGCGTCTGGCACCGGCTTGGTGTTTGATGAGCAGCTAAATGAATTCTACTGCCTCTGGGATGACAGGTGAGGCCGGCTGCTCTGGGCCCTCCCAAACCACACGAATACACACTTGGAGACCTATTAACAAGAACAGATCTTTTCTTTCTCATACTAACCTGGAGACTGGAAGCAGGTGATTTAGGGAGGTGGGGCTCAGGCTTACAGGGTTCTTTTCATTCAGCCAATAAATATTTGTTGATTGTCAGCTGTATACCAGGAGTTGGTGATACAGTATTGAGTAAGGCAGACTGGGTCCCTTCTCAAGGAGCTGATAGATGAGTAGGAAGGCAGGTCATTGAACAGCCAACAGCAGTTTGATGTGTTCAGTGAAGGAGAACTTAAGACCAGAGGACTTAAGAGTGATTAATAGAGGACCCTAACTTAGCATGTGGGGTTCCCAAAAGATTTCCTTGAGGAGGGGCATTTGTGTGGAAACGGAAGAAAGACACTTCCTATTTGCTCACATTTTCTCATATGTGATCCATCAACAAATTCTTTTGACTCTGTTTGAAATCTGTTCAGTATTTCACTTCTTTTCAACACCTACCTCCACTGCCACCAGCATCACTACTCACTGCTCGCTGATCCTCTGTGTCAGTCCTCACCCCTGCTGTCTGTTCTTCACACAGCAGCTGAAAAAATATGTACAAGACGGTGATCTCTTTCTTAAAATCCTTCAAGGGCAGGCCATTGCCCTCAAGGTAAAGTCCAGATTCTTCATCCTGGCATCTAGGGCTCCACATGGTCTGGCTCCACATCACTTCTGGTGACCTCATCAGCTAACCTTCCCCCTCATCCACTTCGCTTCACTAAAGTGAACTCACACTGGTCCCCTTGCTATTCTTCCAACATGTCAGTTTCTTTCTTCTCTCAGGCTTTACCCTGGCTGATTCCTTTTCCAGAGGTTTGTATCCACCTCCTCCTCTCCCAGTTAACATTCACCTCTCAAGGAGACTTTCTCAGAACTTTGCCTGGCCACTCCTCTTCCCCCACATCTGATCTTTGAAATAATCCTAGCCTCTGTCATTGTTAATTATTATACTTAATGTGTTTACCAATTTAGTATCTATCCTATCTTAACCTAAGACTCATATTGGCAAAAAGACTTTATTTATTGACAACATATTTACCATCTATTGAGGAGCTAGCAGGGCAGCAGTAAACAAAACCAAACCCTTGTCCTCATGGAGTTTACATTTTACAGGGGGGAAGATAGGCAGTAAAGAAACAAAAAGTAAATAGTGCAGTGTGTTAGATGGAGAAATCCTGTGGGGAAACACTAGTGAAGGAGGGAGAGTAGAAGAAAGTACAGGAGAGGGGGCTCTTGGTTTTTAAATAGGGTGGTCAGGGAAGGCCTTAATGATACTTGAATCGAGGTCTGGAGGTGAGGGAGTGAGTCATGGAGGCGTCTGGGAACAGAGTTGTGGGCAGTGAGAAGAGCTAGCTGAAAAGTACTTGCTTTGAGACATAAGCAGCAACTGAAGCAGAGTGCATGAGCGACAGCTGATGGGGTGCAGGTTACCAAGAATCTTGTGGGGCTAGTGAGGACTTTGTTTTTTCCCCTGAGTGAGATGGGAGCCACGAGAGAGATTTTGAGCAGAGGGTAAAGGATGAACATGGTCTGATTTGGGCTTTGACCAATATCTGACTGCTGTGCGGAGAAAGGACTATTGGGGGAGTGAGGGCAGAAGCAAAGAGGCCAGTGAGGAGCTGTGTGCAGTAACCCAGGTAGGGGCTCTGACAGCAGTAGTGGAAGCATCCAGAAGTGCTATACTGTGAGAACAGAGCTAACAGGCACCAGGAATGACTACAAAGCTATGCAAGGGTGGACCAGGTAGAGGCGGCAGGAACAGATGTAGTACACACCACTGTCCCCATATAGATCTGTGTGTGATTATATCTCTGTCAACCCAGCTTCCCTGAAGGCCCCGAGCGGCTTCATGCCATCAAGGAGCAGCTGATCCAGGAGGGCCTCCTGGATCGCTGCGTGTCCTTTCAGGTGAGTCTCTCGGTCTGCACCCTGGGCAGAGGGGAGGAGCTGGTGGGACCTGAGCATGGCTGGCACCTTAGCCCTTTATTCTTCATGTCTCTCAGGCCCGGTTTGCTGAAAAGGAAGAGCTGATGTTGGTTCACAGGTAAAGGCTGGGGAGCCTTATAGCAATGGGAGGAGGTGGCCCGGGGCCATTGAGTGCAGCCTGCTGTGCTTTGGGAAGGAACTGATGAGCTCTGTGGCCTTGGGCAAGTCTATGAGCCTTTCTGAGTCTCAGCGTCATTACCTGTTACCCCAATGCCAGTCAACAGAAGTTCCTCAGGAAGGTTTGATATGTTTTGGGTACTTAGATGGTGCCTGACATACCCATGATGAACTATTGTCATTATTATAAGCTGATGTGTAAACAGATGGTGGATGTGTAGACAGTGATGGGAGGTCCCCCAAGGAGCTGCAAGACCCTGGTGAGAGTCCTGGTGCTATGAGACTCAAGAAAAGCTAGTTCAGCAAGGGATGTAGCTGAATGGACCTTTGGGAGAGAAAAAGAATGAGTCGGAGAAGAGGAATGCTGAGGGAAGAGAGGTACAGACAGCTGGGCCAGTCTGGTCAGAGACGTGGAGGTCAGATTTGGTGTGGCCAGAGCAGAGGGAAAAGGATGTTACTGGCAATGACACTAGGGAAGTAGATGTCCTATGTCCCAGCTGTTCCACTTGAGTGACAGTTGAGGAGGCCTGATTTGTCTGGAGTCTGGTGCATGGAGGACCCAGCCAAGGAGAGAGATAGGCCCCTATATCTGTCAATGTCTGCAGCCTACAATACATTGACCTGATGGAAACGACCCAGTACATGAATGAGAGGGAGCTCCGCATCCTAGCAGACACCTATGACTCAGTGTATCTGCATCCGGTATGGATGAGACCTGTGAGGTCAGAGGGTGGTGGCATTCCTGGGTTTCCCCACCCCACACCTGTCCTACCTTGAAGGGAGCAGCCGAGTGTACAGGGCTGCTCTCTCCCTCACTCCTTCTCCTGTCTCTCCAGAACTCTTACACCTGCGCCTGCCTGGCCTCAGGCTCTGTCCTCAGGCTAGTGGATGCAGTCCTGGGGGCTGAGATCCGGAATGGCATGGCCATAATCAGGTAGGACCTGCCAGCATTTTGCTTTCTACGTTGAAAAAATTCCTTCCTAAAATATAAAATACAAGGGCCCGGGTAGTGTATTCATGTTGTAGAAGAGTCAAAAAGTACAAAAGGGGCATCAGAAAGTCTCCCCACCCCTATCCGCAGATACCATCTTTCTCTCCTGGAGGGAGTCATTGGAATCAATGACTCCTGTGTCCTCTCAGAAGTAGTCTCTGCTTATTCATAGAGTAAATACCATGTTTCGTTGATTCTAAGATGTATATTTGTGGTTTGGATTTGTAACATCTTGAAATCCAAGTTCAGTCCACAACACTGGCACATCAGGATTCAGTCAGCAGCATTATCTGCTTTGTTGTTAGCATATAAAATTAAGGCTCATCTTCTCGTCAGCATACCAGAACTGATGACTATAGAAGAAATAGTCTCTCCTCCCTTCCCGTTTGTAGCCACAACATCTTGGAAGGCTTTTCTCTAACAGTGGCCAGCTTAGATCCATGTGGCACACTGTTGTGCGCACGCACACAAGTTAGCCAGCTCGGTGCTGATGGCTGCTTTGGTTCTCCCCCGATCATTTACTTTTTCCAGAAAATGCCACAACCTGTCTCATTGTCCATTTATAGATGCGTTATCTCCCTTTTTGTTATATAGTTGTGGGCTGCATCTCCAGGAAAAGAATGACTGGGTGTGAGAACATATGCATCCATAATTTCACTGGCCATCATCAAGTATCCTCTGAAAAGAGCAGTAGGCGTGGGTTGAGGAGTCAAAGACCCAGCTATTCAGTCTTGGAAGATTTGCAGGCATTGGCACTGGGGCAGTTGGTGGTCCCTGATTAGAAACAGGGGAGTTTGTCCCTGTAGAAAAGGAACCCCCTTCCCAATCTGCGGTCTTCTCTGTTCTGCCCAGACCTCCTGGACACCATGCCCAGCACAGCCTTATGGATGGATACTGCATGTTCAATCATGTGGCTGTGGCTGCCCGCTATGCTCAGAAGAAACATGGCATTCAGAGGTCAGCAGCAAACAGCAGGATGGGTGTGATGGGGGCAGCAGGGTGGGATATCTGGTCTGCACACTTCCCCCAGATGCACTTTGATCCTCTTACGTGGTGCCCCCTCTCTCCCATTCACAGGGTCCTTATCGTGGATTGGGATGTGCACCATGGTCAAGGAACACAATTCACCTTTGACCGGGACCCCAGGTATATCCCAAGTGCCACTGTAGATGCTAGAATCCTAGCCACCCTCCTACCCAGCAAGGCACAGCCAGGAGGGGTCCAGGAGGGAAGGGAAGACATATTTGTTGGGCCCACTGTGGGCTCTGTGCTACTCTCTGTGGGTCTGCTATCTCTCTTAATTTCACTCTGAGGCAGAGCTTGGTGGGTGCTCTGTTTTACAGATGGGAGAACTGAAACTTATAGGTTAGGAGTTCTCACAAAGAAGAAGTGGAATAAGCGAGATCTGAGCCCACAGATGGTAAATCTTGTTCACCAGTTTACCCTGGAGTTGGAGTGAGCCTCAAATTGCTACCTTAGGTTTTTTGATTATGACAGTACTACAAAGGATGTGTTTTACAAAATTAAGTAATACAGAATTGTCAAAAGTAGTGAATCTCATGTCATTCCCATCACCTCAAAAATAACTGTTGATAGTTTAGGTTATATCCTTACAGAATTTTTCATATGCCTGTTATTATCATTCTTATCAAAACAACCACCTCATGGAACCATCTTCAGCATCTTCTTTGGCCACTGACTTTTTGCACTTAACAGCTGTGAATACTTCTCCATGTTGGTGTCTCTAAAAACTGTCTCTTTCTCCATAAAGACTGCAGGTAGGGCTGTACCTCTGGTAATCGAACCCCAGGACATTATGATTCCTCCCAGTTGTTGCTGTTACAGACAATTTGACATGAATAGTTTGGTAGATATCTCATTTTACACTTCTCTGAGTATACCTATAGGATACTTTTCCAATAGTGAGTTGCTGGTTCAAGAGTCGACATGCTTTACTTTTAAAGGCTGGGTTACTGCTAGACTTGCTTCCAGAAAACAGGGTCAGCACATCCTCTCTACCGAAAGTGTGGAGCAAGTCCTCACAGTAGGGGACACTACTCAGTAGCTGCTTTATCCAACCTATCAAACTGATTGCATAGCTCCGTGGATTGGCGCGCTGGTGGCCCATGATCTAATCTAGGTTCGTTGTCCTCTAGACATTGCTTTATCATTTTCTAACATTCAGTGTTGCTGACAGATGTCTGAGTCAATCTAGTTTTCATCCCTTTCTGGGTAATCTGTTTTCCTCTCTGAAGACTCGATATTCTTCTCTTTATCCTTGGGGTAGACACTTGACATCTAAAGACTTAGGCCATTCTGAAATACTTGGAAGTTCTCTCTATGAGATTCTATTAAATCTTTGATCATTTCTTTTGTAGCTATTATTTTTCGTCTTGTGTTTTGTGTTGCTCTGTATTCTGGGAGATTTCCTCAACTTTGTCTTCAAGCCCTTCTGCTGAATTAAGTATTGATATACTCTTTTACTTTCTAAGAGCACTTTTTTTCCCTCTTTATCTATACTCTCTCATTCCTGATTTTCTGTTTATATTACTTTTAATCATAGAGTACTGGTTAGAAGTGCTTTAAATTTTCTACTATTCTCTGAATAGTCTCTTTATTCTGGGGCTGTTGGAATTGTTTTTTCCTTAATCCTTCCTTTCATGCTAGTGGTCTTCAAATTTCTAGGATCCTTATTTGGCCTTTTATACAAAGGAACAAAGGCTTGTTGCAGGTGACCACCCTGGGTCTGCTCTACATTGGTGTATATGGGTCTGTTTCCTGAAAGGCAGTCCCCTGAGGATGGGCGGAAAATGCCCACTGACAGGTCTTACCAAGGGCGTTAGGTGGGACCCTGCCAAATGGCAGGAAAAAGTCTCTTCTTGGAGTGACATCTCTTCTTTTAACCTCTGCCTTGCTAAAAGGTTTGTCTACTTTATCTTTTCAAATCTAGCCTTCAACTTTGTCATCACTCTGATTTTTTTTTTTTTGGAGAGAGGCGGGAGAAGCCCTTTACTTTTATTTGGGTGTTTGCATTGGTCGTGTCCCCACCCCCACCCCTGGGTCTTGAACCCAAGATGTCTAAGAACTGCTCTCAGGTTGTACTAGAGCGCTAGGGCACGAAGCTGTGCCCTATTATTATTGTTTTTAAGAGAGGAAGGAAGGAAGAGGAAGAAGAAAACTTTATTTATTTAGATGTTCACATTTCGTTTTCTTAACCCTGGCCCCAGATCTCAAACCTAGGTCTTTGAGCTGTCTGTGGTTCTTGCACCAGCATCTCAGCTGCCTGAGCCACAAGGGCGTTCCTATTGTTAATATTAATAGTATTCATCTTTATTTCTTTCTGCTTCTTTATTTTATTCATTTCTGACTTTTCGACTTGAATGCTTCAACATTTATCAACTCTTTGACCAGCCTTGTTTTACCTATCCCTGCCCCCTCTGCCCACCTTCTGATATCATTTTGAAGTTGATCCCAGATACCATATCATTTCTTCTGTAAATATTTCAGAATATATCTCTAAAACATACAACTTTACTTTGTTATAAAGAGAGGAAGGAAGGGAGGGAGGGTGGGGAAGATGAAGCATTTTATTTATTTATTTTTATTTCATCCCCCTGGCCCAGGTGAGGAACCCAGGTGTTTTCATGGTCCATACCCAGCTATATCAGTTGACTGAGCTACAGGGGTGTGCCAGGGCATATTTTTAACAGCATAACCTAAGCAAATTAACATGAATTCCTTAATATCATTAATCATTGTATATTAATAAATGCATTGGAGGCTATTGTCGTGTTCCTTTGTGGATATATTATTGGCCCTATACATGAATGTGAAAAATTGTGAATCTATTCAATGCCTCTTTCCTTAAGAATAAAATGTATAAATGAGCCCTTCTCCTGTGGTTCAGGTGGCTAAGGGACAGGCTATGAAAACCATGGACCTGGGTTCAAGAGCCACAGCCAGTGGCAACAAAAAACAAGTATAAATGGAAAAGAAAAGGTGGCATGCCCTAGTGTAGTAGGGTTGGGCACAGTCCACATGCACCACCAAGTCCAGGCTTGAGTCCTAGGACCACTGGGAATGATCAAGATGAACAACTGAATAAAGTGCTGCTTCCTCCTCTCTCTTCTTGCCTGTCTGCCTCTGCTCTACTTCATTCCTGCTCGTGTCTTTC
>RJWH01010605.1:0-15920 GCA_004363575.1 Solenodon paradoxus
AAACTGATTATATCTGATTTTCCACTGTTATTAACAGCAACATACAAAAACAAAACATTAAAGAATGGATAAAATATAGCACCAAAATATCTCAAAAAAGACATGCAGAATAACAAATAATCATATGAAAAGATGTCCCACATCATATTTCATTAATAAAATTAAAATAAGATACAACTATGCACATGTTAAAATTGCTAGAATATAGAACACAAACAGCACGGAATGAGGTGAGGATGCAGAGCAATAAGCTTTCATTCATTAATGGTGTAAATGTAAAATTACAGCCACTTTTGAAGAAAGTTTATATATATTCTGAGAAAGTAAACACTCTTGCCATCTATTCCAAAAAATGTCTCTCTGTATTTTTCTAAATGAGTTGAAAATACAGGTGCTAAAAATAATGTTAATAGGTTTATTCATTATTGTCAAAATTTAGAGACAACTCAGAAGCATTTCAGTAAATTAATAGATAAACTGATAGAACAAGACGCAAATACTAATGATGTTTTAGAAATGAGTTATCAAATCATGATAAAAAAGAAGATCCTGTGAACGCATTTTGCTAATTCAAAGAATCCAATCTGAAAAGACTACATACTTTGTAATTTCAACTATGACATTCTAAACAGGCAAAACTCTGGATTCTTCAGAGATTAGTCAGTGATTTGAGGAGGAGAGAGGAACAAAAGGCCTTTTTTAGGGAACTGCACTGTATGATTCTAAAATAGTAGGTATTTGTCCTTATAATTTGACGAAGTAATATAGAATGTAAAACACACAGCTAACCATGATGGAAACTATTGCCCTAGTTGATAATAAAGTATCAGTATTTGTTCATTAGTACATACTAAAACAAACGTACCACAGGATTGAAGGATATTGATAGTAGACAATCTGGATGCATGCAGTGGGGAGAGGGTCCATGGGATCTCTGTAATTTATACTTATATTTTTCTGTAAATCTTACTCTGCTTTCAAAAGCATATGAATTATCAATTAGATAATGATAATTTGAATAATCCTGTAACAACACTTTTTGTAGTTTCACTACTTTATTTTTATAATAGATTTCAAGCGATCTTAGATTAAGAAATGCCTTTCAAAGGTAATCTTGAAAAGAAATAAATGGAAGACAACTTATGGTTTCAGTTATGATATTAAAATACTTGGATATTCACTTATATTCTCAGAAACAACGGGAAGCTGAACAAAATGAAAATCAACAATATTCTTACATCTATCAGATAATTCATGTCTCAGGCTCTTACCTACTAAACTATTGATATTTGTGAATATAGAAAATCACAGCTATAATAAGGAACTATTGAAAGAATAATTATGCAAGACTAGAAGAAAATATTTAAACACATGCTAAATTGCTTTATATTGATGAATAGTATATATAAACTTGACCTAGATAAAGGATGCCTGGTTATATATGTGCACTTGTGCACATGCCTGTATGTGTGTGTGTGGGAGGGTGTTTGAAAGGATGTTTATGGAAGACATTAGAATTAATCTGTGTGCTAGTAAAGAAAATAGCCCTCGCCAATATAGTGGACATCATATAATTCATCCAGGGCCTGAGTAAAACAAAAAAGGCAGATGAAATGTGAACTATTCCCCTTCTATTGGATATTGAACATCCTTGTTCTCAGGATTCTTCAGAAACAAAGACACCATCAGATCCTTTGTCTCTCAAGACTTCAAATTTTACCTGAATCACACCACTAGTTTTCATGATTATTCATGTTTAGGATAACATATTATGGGAATATTTTGCATGCAAAATATTCAAGGAACACTTTAAACACCATATTCGAAGCAAATAAACTCATTAAACAATTAGGACATTTTTTGAGTATGTATCACCAAAAAAGGATATTAGGATGACGAATAAGCATTGAAAAGTTGTTCAGCATTATATGTCACTTGAGACTAAGATATAACTATATTTTCATGTAATGATTTAAATATAAAACACTGGTAACACTAAATGCTGACTAGGATATGAAGCAGTAGAAATTTAATTCTTTGCTGATGGAATGTAAAATGGTAAAACTCCATTACAGGTTAGTCAAGCAATTTCTCACAACGTTAAATGTAGTATCGAACAGTCCAATAATCACACATTTGCATATTGAGCTAGTTGAACTGAAAACTGAACACAAAATTCACATATAAATATGTAGAAGTTTTTTTCCACAACTTCTTTAAACTGAGAACAAGCAAAATGTCTTTCAATACATTATAAAATAAACTGTGGTCTATCTATATGACGGACTATTCAGCAATGAAAAAAAAGAATGAGCTATCAAACTGTGAAAAGACAACTTGTGATCTTGAATTTATATATCTATGTGTAAGATGCATGGCTGGGAAGATGTCATTTTATGTCATTCCATTAATAAGGAATTCTGGAAAAGACAAAACTAACTGTAGAGACAGTAAAAAGATTATTATTAGGAGTTAGGGGGAAGAAAGGAAGAGATAGTCAAAACGACCAAGGTTTAAGAAGGATTTTTAGGATGATAGAATCATTCTGTATGATACTAAATTATTTCTTAGCAAATGCCAATAGGCAAAACAGGTAAAAATTGAATGGTCATAGTTTGATAATAATAATAATTAATACCTGTAATTTCTATTTTTTTCAAAATCAGTGTAAACATTATATATAATGCTATTAACTGCCAATATCATTAAGATTGGCATTTTCTCAATTCCATGTTATGTTGACTTTGATATGTATTAGTTGACATAACAAATGTTTGCTTAGATTCCTCTTCTCTTAATGGGTTGCAAATAAAAGCCTCCTGAAGTTTTTCTCTTTATTTTATATAGTCTGATCTATAAGATTCATATATTCTTTAGTGGCACTGATTCATTTTATTTATATAATGTATATATTTTGAATTAAAAATTTAGTTTACTTTAATTTATATAATATAAATTAGCTTTTTGTATTCCCACTGAACTTAACAACCAAATGGTCAATTGAGTAACAAATAAGTTATGAAAACTCTTGCAAGACATTTGGAAATTGATACAGAAAAATGAAGTGAGATCAAATAGTACATCAGTAGTTATTTAAGTATTGTTAATAATGTTCTATGTAGGTGCTTCTAAAAAGCATGAAGCATTCCATGGACTACAGCTTGACTTCTTTATATGTAGAGCATCTCTCTTCTTCTATGCATCGTCTTACCTAGTAATGTATTATTAGTGACATGTGTTGAATTTTAATTTGGTAATAAATCTACCTCAGTGATAAAGTCAGCTTTAACTAGTGCCATGATAGTTTGCCATTCATAGCTGTATGATTCAGGGACCTGTCTTGCTTTAGTAAAACCTGTCTGGCCTGATGTCTCTAATATACACATCAGCAGAGGCAGCAGGTAATTAATGTTATTGATGGTACTCATTTACATTGCATCTTTTTCACTTGTATCTTTTTGCTTGCTAAAGTAGAATGGCTTTCACATAAGAATTCTTTAGAGAAATCTTATAATCTTCCTTTCCACAATTCATTACCACTTATTAACTCTTGAAAACATCTTTTTCTCTCTTAAATAT
The DNA here is from genome assembly GCA_004363575.1 of Solenodon paradoxus. Taxonomy (NCBI): domain Eukaryota; kingdom Metazoa; phylum Chordata; class Mammalia; order Eulipotyphla; family Solenodontidae; genus Solenodon; species Solenodon paradoxus. The sequence goes on from RJWH01010605.1 coordinate 3,580, forward strand.
ATTCTAAGTCACAATAGATATTCTTTCTATTCACTCTGCAAAAGGTGATACATGCTTTGCAGGAAAGCTTTCATGTCCCTAATGGTTAAGGTTTTTTTAAATTGCTCATTTTTATCAGGGGATAAAGTAAAGGTCTTTCAATAAGAAAGCCAAATTGATTTATATCGAAAAAACATTTTGGAAGCTATTTGGCATTAATTAGCTATTGCTGAATAGTATATTTTGAAAGCTACCTAAGTAATTGCTCTGGTTCTAAATTGGAAAATTTCTTAAATAGTTGATAGCAGGGCTTTTGTTGAACTCAAATCTCAATAAAATTCAAATTTAGCAGGTGCACTTGTCTGAAGAAACCCAATTCATAATGATGTCTCATCTTATGCAAAGCACAAAATTACTTCACAGTATTAGTAAACCATCAAAAATGGATATGCTAATTGCTGAACACTGAATTGAACATCCCAATTCATACATTATAGCTTATTCAATTTGTTGTTTCAATGTTTGTTTTTATTACAAAAAAAACTATTCCAAAGGTAAGTAACCTATCATAAGATTCATGCTGTCAATTAGAATATAACTTTATTTCAAAAGAACTTTGAAGCACAGTCCTGTTAAATTTTCAAAACAAAGAGACAATCATTGCAAAGTAGTAAGAACTGTAGTAAGTAGTAAGGAAAACTGTAGGCTGTTACATAATAATGTGAAGATATAGTACGTGTTTCATTTCCAGTTGACATTTTAATGACATCATTCTAGATGTGCATATCTACAGATGAATGAAAACTCCAGCTTTCCTTTCCATTTACTTATGTGTAATCTCATGAATTGTGATTGCTTTATAATGATTGCTTTATATTAAACTGGTGACTTTCTAGAACTCAAATGTTTGTTCCATTATGATATACTAAGTGAACAAATGTGAGACTATATTATTTATATATATATGGTATTATAGACCAATAATATAGTGATACTTTATTAAATTTCATAAATTTGTAATTGTTCTGAATTACTTTTCTTGAGATTAAATAAACTGTATCCATTCCAACTTGTTGCTTTTTATATCATGAATATTCTGAGAGCACTCAAGTTTTTTGATAAATTTTAAATTTGTATTTAAGGTATAAAATATCAATTCATTTAAGGAAAATATGATAAGGATATGAGGTAGAACTGACAAGTCAAATTTATAGTGATAGAACATTAACTTATGTAATATATAAAATATTGGCTATCAGGTACTTAAAACTGCAGATGCTTGTTTATCTACTCATTGGAATGAATGAGCTAATGTAAAATAGAGGGAATGGTATGCATGAAGGAATTTATCAAAAATTGTGTTTCTGTGAATTGACCATTGGTAATGATGATGGACACTTTTAGTTCAGTTCACAAAATCTTTACTGACACTAATTTGAACTAATTCCTCATTTACAGATTCAGTGGTTAGATAAGATATCTATCATTTGGGTGCATATATAGACTATGGAAAACCAGATGGTTACAGGAGAAAAAAGGATATGGTCTTGGCGTAAACAAAGGCCTAAGATTCTGGGACCAGTTAGAAGGCATCGGTGAGGAGAAACAATGTGGAAATGGTTTAAATTTGTGAGTTTATTATAACATATAAATTGTCATTTATGCATAACCAATCATTTTAATAATTAAAAATACATACCTATCATTGTCATTATGTGCATAGTTACTTAAGCATATATTCCACCCTAATGTTACGCATTGAACGCATATGAAGGATGACTAGCATCCATTTTAGAAACATCTTTCTTGACTAGCTTCTCCCATTACATTTATTTTTACTTTTTTCTCCTAGCAAATGGTCCCATTACTCACTTTGCAGTTAAAGCATTTGGATATGACACAGTGCACCTTTCCCAGGTGGCATATTGTATACTCTTCTAGGAACACAGTTTATAAAAATCACAGTTCTCAGAAGGATAAAATTATGATTTAAAAAGTGAATATAAGCTAAATGTGTCAAATGTTATTCAAAGTATAAATCAGTGGTGTCAAAACATTATTTTCAAAAAGGCAAAATTAGGACTTTCATGTAAATATGAAATGAATATGTTTTACATACTTGACATAGGTTATAAGTAATTACATGAATATTTTGTTAAGACTTTCAAAAAGTCTTTGAAATATTGGGATTATCATCAATATATTGCTGGATTATCAATTGTATTTTCAAAACAAGTGAATGTCTTATGCAGTCATGAACCATCATCATGTTTCAGCAACACTTAATCACTAAGCATTTAATGACACAAAATAAGTGCATCTTCTTATACAATCTGATGTGGCACTTAATGCTTCATGACATTATAAAGGACAGCTTTTGTATTATTTCTAAGTTCCAAATGAATTTTCAAGTCATTTAAAATTATCCCTATCTATACTTCCTGAATACCATGTGGAAAACATATTTCTCAGTTAATCCTGATCTCACATCAGTCAGAATTCTAGTTTCCTATGCTCGTTGCTTTGCTTATCTCTGTTAACTTTTAATCACTGCCAATATTATACATTCCTATCAGAAATTATTCAACATCTTTGGAGCAAAATTATCATTTTCATTTTTATTCACTCTGATAAGTATCCTAAATATATTCAATATATTCCATCACATTTGAAGGATGGGCTGGTCTGATATGGTTCAATCAAATCAGGTGAATTTTGAAAAAAAATAATTTTGCCTGTTAGTTTTATATGTGCCAGACAGATGGTTTGTACTTCTAAATATGCAGTGAATAGCTTAGCATGAGAGTTTATAATTGGCTCCCAAATTAAATGAGAAATAATGTATATTGTTTTGATAGAAACTTGACTTATATATGCTATAAAAACTTAAGAAAATCAAGGATGTCAGCAAAAATGTAACAAAGAGTAGACCATAACTCAGAAATTGAATAAAAAGGTAGATGTGGACCAAATTTTGTAGGTATGTTAGACCATGGCAACATAAATGAAAAATGGAGAGGCACTGGATATCCTGGGTAGAATTTGATTCAAAGTTTGCTGGCAAATTGCCTATGTAGAGTTTTATTTTAAAGAGCATATCTACAAATAACAAAAGTTTACTTGATAAACGCAAGAATATATTTTCCATTTTCAAGACTGAAACACTAACAAATGTAAGGGATGAACAAGTCAGTCATCTATAAGGCAGATATTATACAAGTACATTGTTGCTATACAAAGCTTGAATTAATATTTAGTATCTTATCAACTATAGTAAGTATTTAGGGAGCCTTATTGAAATTTTCAGATAGCTATATACATAGAAAAGAAAAGAAAAAAAATAAGGGGTAATTAATTCTAAATTGGCAAATTCTTTTTTACATAGTCCTTTGATTATATCATTCTACTCTTTTGAACCTGCTATGTTTCTGCTAAGAATTGATAACCTAATATAGTATTCCTTTATACCTGACAATTATTTTCTTCTGTTTTTAAAAGTCATTCTTTGTCTTTGATTATATCATTTTGTTATATGTATGAATAAGATTTTTTTGGGTCGCAATTTGGGAATAAATGATTAGCATTATTAACTCAACTATCTCAATCTTTGAGAAATTTTCCATATTTCTTTAAATAAGCTTTATGCCACTTCATCTTTCTCTTTTCCTCTGGAACTCCAGTAATATGGATGTTATCTTCTTCAATGGTATCCCATAATCACTATCTTTTTTTTTGCTATTTACTCATGCAACAATAGAATTTCAAATGATCTATCCTAAATTTCCCTAACTCATTCTTCTGCCTAGTCAAGTCTGTTGTTGAAGTCCTCTGTAGAATTTTTCAGTATGATCATTATGCTCTTCATCTCGATAAATGATTCTTTTCCTTGTTTTATTTGGTTTCTTTGCTGAACTCATTCCATGACTGATTTTTCCCTGCTTTCACTTAATTGTCTATGTTTGCTTGTTGTTCACTGAATTATTTTAAGATTATTCTAAATTATTTGCCATACAGTTTATAGATATTAATTTCATTAGAGTCACTTAGTGGAGTTTAATTTGTTTCTTTTGGTGTTGTCATGGATCTTTAGTTAGTTTTGATTGCTATGGCCTTGCTTTTGGTTTCAGTGCATTTGAGGACATAATTTCATTAACTGAGAACTTCTAGTCTTTACAGAGTAACTTTAGCAGGATTATCCTTAATCCACCAGCTCAGCCAGATGACAGATGGATATCTAAAGCCTTGAGTGGGCCGATATGGTTCTTGGGTGAGCAGGTGGTCAGGTCGGGATAGGTGCCTTGGTACATGGAGATAATTCTGGTGCTTGAGTCCATGGTAGTAGTCCAAAGTCTGTGTTCACAAAGGCAGTTTTGTTGCTCAATGGAACTTGGACCTGAGTTTGAAGGGGTAGACATAGATATTTAATTTACAGCTCTCAGCAAGTCACCAGGGACCAGTGCGGTAGTCTTGCCATCTATGTTTACAGAGAATGATATAATACTGGGATGAACTAGGATCCTGATTTTGAAAAGAAAGCCTGGAGACTTGGGATACAGGAGTCGCCTTAAAGTCAAGGACCATAGAAGTCATCATTAAGTCTTTATCCTTTAACTGGTTTGGAAGTTGATAATTCAAAGATCTGACTGGTACTAGGGCAAGCCAGTAACCTGAATTCAAGGATCTAGCATTAGGTTGAAACTATGGGGGGTTGGCCCATTCCTATGCAACTGGGAGTTTGGGTTATTTGAAATTAATCTGGAAGACAGGTGCACAGAGACCTGCTGTCACTATGGTGAGCTGGGGTTCTGGGGATATGGGTTCTGACTTGAAGTAGAATGGGTCAAACGTCTGTGTCCATGGCAGTTGACCTGGCACTGGAATAGGCCAGGAGCCTGAAGTTGCATTAACCTGATACCTGGAAAGTTGCAGACTTAATTGGGAGAATGAGGATATTATATCTGTTCAAGGCCATGTGAGAGGTGAGAGTTGACCAGTGCTGACAGATGCTAGGAGACTGCATTTGCAGAAACCTTCATGGAATCTGATACCATAGGAGTTAAAAATTGCCATTGTATGACAGGAGATTGGGTACATGTGGTCACACACACACACACGCACACACACACACACACACACACACACACAAAATGTCAATCAAGTATATTTTACCTTGAAAAGTTGTCTTTCGGAAATGAGTAACAGCTTTCTCAAACAAAAGTTACAAGAGTGCATTATTAACAATTCTTCATAACAAGAAAGGAGTTATTAAATAACAAATTAAATGATAACAAATAATAGAAAATAGCAAAGCATTTGACAAAAATTAATCTTTAATCAAATCAGAATATTCCAATACTGTAATATGGTGGTATAAGTCACTTCATTCAAGAACACAGGTCAAATGACAAAGGCACTACAATAATGTAGCAATAATACTTTCAATGAATATACAACATAAAAAGGCAAATTATGATATCAAAAACAAAATGGGGAGGTAAATAAAAGGATAGAATGTATTTGATTTAAATCAAGATATATCAACTTAGATTATTATAAATTTATAGTAGATACACAAAAGATAAAGAATATTATTAAAACACACAGGCATGGACAATCATCAAATCAAAAAGCAAGGAAGGAAAAACCAAGAGGACCAGAGTCAGAAAACAATTAAGAAGACAGTAAGACATTACCTTAATATTAACGATAAAATTAAGGATAAATTAATTAAATTTACCAAGGATCAGAGAATATTGAATAGATTAAAAAATAAGTCTTAATTATATGCAGCCTATAAGAGACATATCAATTATAAGGATACATACCTCTAAAATTGAAGAAATGGAAAAAGATAGAATACATGCATGGAAACCATAAGAAGGCATAGATAGCTATACTTATATGAGAAAAAATAGATTTTAAATAAAAAAATTATAAAAAGATATGAACATTAATAACAATGATAATTCACCTAGAGACTATAGTAATTAAAAATTTATATGTGACCAATATTATAGCACCTAAATATGCAAAATGAATACCAACATATCTATAGACTAGATGGTATTGTATAAATGTACCACATGAAAGATACTTTCCAAAAATATAGAAAGCTATCCACATCAGTGAATTAAATTTTACTTCTTTATATACACAGTTTAATTTTCCTTTATTTTGATGAACCAAAGCACACAAAAATAAAAAATAGTAGATAAACCACTTCCAAGATATGAACTAAACCTGTATCACACTACCCTCTGGTAATCTCAGATATTAGTTTATTTAAATTATTTCCCTATTATCTAAACAGAGTTGACAAAACATAATAAAGTAATTCTCCTTTGATTCATTTTACTAAGTGAAAGCCCCTAAGTTTTCTCATGTGTGTGTGTGTGTGTGTGTGTGTGTATCAAACCTTTTATAATCCATTTGTCTACTGATAGTCATTCTCGTTTCATATCTTGCCTATTGTAAACAATGCTTCAATAAAAATAAATATAGGGGTTTATTACAAAGATATAGTCAAATATATATATCTATTTGAATTAATGCTGTCATATTCTTCATAAAGATGCCTAGAACTGGAAATAATACATATTCCCATTTCCATATAGTATATTATGGACATTTATTTTAATTTTTTTGAAAAATCTCCATATTGTTCTCCAAAATTACTGCACCAACATACACCCCACCTACATTGTATTAAGATTCCTCTCTCACCACACATTTGAAAATACTTATCATTTTGATGTAGGTCACTTTCAATGCTGTGAGATGATATCTCATTATGGCATTCATTTTCATTTGTCTAATGTTAAGTGATGAAGAACTTTTTTCTAAGCAGCTATTGGCCATGTGTATATCTTCACTGGAAATGTGTCTATTTAGTTTCTATGCTCATTTTTGGTGTTTTTTTCTTTTTTACTATTGAGTTCTGTGAGTTATTTATAAATGTGTATATCAACCACTTAATAATACAGGATGTGAAAAAATCTCCCATTCAGTAGGGAATCTTCTCATTCTGTTGATAGTTTTTTTCACTGTAAAATAACAACTTTTTAGTTCAATCTCAATAATTTATTTTTTTTTATTGTTTCTCTTGCCATTAGCATCAAATCCTCAAAGCCATCTATAAGGGCAATATCATTCATTGCATTACCTATGCTTTTTTCTGTATATTTTATAGTTTCTAGTCTTATATTAAGGTCTCAAATCAATTCTGAGTTGCTTTTGTGTTTGTGGAAAGAGAGTGTTCTAATTGCATTCTTTTGCATATGATTGCTAAGAGGCAAAGAGGGACAAGTAAAATAAATAAAGTAATACAAGTCTTTCTTTGTCTCTTTCCTTATTTCCTTCCTTCCTTCCTTCATCCCTCCTTCCCTCTATCCTTTCCTCCCTTTCTTCTGAATTTCTTCCTTTCTTCAAATACTTCTTCCTCTCTACCTTGCTTTCTATCTTAACAAATAAAATGGATGAAATAAATATTTTGAGCTAAGAAAATGAGCAAATTTATTACCAAACACTTGCTTTTAAAGAATATTGGGCATTGACAATAGAACTGAGGTATCTGTAGGGGAAGAAGTGGGACAGTAGGAACAAAGGGAGAAAGGAGTAGAAAACCTATTTAAAGAGGTAATAACAATGAATTTCTTACATCTGTCACAAAGTAACCATGGAGGTTCAGGAAGCAGAGAGAACATTAAAATTTATAAATGCAAACACAAGTACAGAAGATGCGTCATAATAAAATCAGTGAAAGTCAATGACAAAGAAAAATGATTCAAAGCAGATAGAGGAAAAATAATGACATACCATACAAAGTCACACCTATCAGGATACCATAAGACTTCTCAAAAGATTGTAATGATATCTATAAATTACTAAAAGACAAAAAAGTACTAGAAGATAAAAAATACTATCCAAAAATATGCTGCCTTGTGAAATTATCATTTTATCCATTATTATAAAAGTTTTCAATGGCAAAAATGCTATTGAATTTTTCCATCACCAAGTCTGCCATTCAAGAAATTCTGAAAGGGGTCCTACAATAGGGAAAACAAACAGACAAAAAAGATTCAACAAACCTTGAGAACAGTGAGAAACAGGAAAGAAAAAGAAGGAACAAACATATATGAACAACAACAAAACACTAAAGGGAGGAAGAAAAATAGTTGTCCTAAACAAATACTTAAATAGGACATCAGCTCATAAAAGAAAATCAGAGGATAGGGCAGTAAGAGTTAAGAAAAACAAAATCTAAATTGCCACAAAACCAAACTCTAAAGAGACACATAACTGGGAAGCAGATAAAACTGTCAGAACAAATACTGAATACCATCCAAAGAAAAAAGAAAACCTAAATAAGTGAAGCAACAGGGAGAGAAAACCAATAGAAAACAAAGGCTCAAATGGCAACTATAAAGCCCTGCATTTCAGTTATCACTCTAATTGTGAATGGACTTAAATTATCAATCAAAAGGCATAGAGTGGCTGGATGGATCAAAAACATGTTCCATAAATATAATGTCTACAACAAATAAATATCAGATCCAATGATAAACATAGGTTGAAAGTCAAGGATTATGGAAATGTATCAAAACAGCAATGATGATAGAAAATCAGGATTTTCAATACTAATATCAGACAACACAAACTTTCACTGAAAATGATATCACTAGACAAGGATGAACACTACACTTTGGACAAAGGGGTAATCCACTAAGAAGAAATAACTATCATATATATATATATATATACCCAATACAGCACCATCAAATATATAAAACAAATACTGGCAGAGCTAAAGACAAACATTGTCAAGAATATAATAATAGCAGAGGACTTTAACACTCCACTTACATCCATAGATAGATCATCCAGGCAGAAAACAACAAAGAAACAAGAGTCTTATGAAACAATAGGTTAAATGGACCTAATAGACATATATAAGGTCTTTTAGCACAACAAAAAGGAATATTATTCTCCTCAAATGTTCATGGAATGCTCTGAAATGCAGATCACATCTCGGGACACAAAAAAATCTCAGAAAATTTAACAAAATTCAGATTATAGAAAGCATCTTCTTTGACCAGAAACGGGTAAAACAAGAACTAAATAAATACATAATAAACCAAACTAGAAGAAGGACAAAGATATGAAGATTGAATAACATTCTTCTGACAACTCCTGGATTATTCATAAAATTAAGTCTTACCTGGAAGCAAATTAAAATTTGAAGATAAGCTATCAGAAAATATGGAATTTATCAAAAGCAGTTCCCAGAGGAAAGTTTATAGCTATACAAGCACACTTTAAAAACTCAGAGCCCAAATTAAACATCCAACAATACAACTGAGGGAGTTAGAAAGGGAAGCACTAATAAAACCAAAAATCTGCACAAGAAAGGAAATAGAAGTCAGAGTAGAAAAAAATGAAATTGAAAACAAAAAGAACATCTGAAAGAATCAATGAATCCAAAAGCTTCTTTTTGAAAGAAACAAGAAAAATTGATACATCTGGATCAAGAAACATGAAAATACTTTAATAACAAAATAAGAAATGAGAGAGATGATATAACAACTGACATCACAAAAATACATAATATCATGGGAGACTACTGTGAACACTTACATGCCAACAGATTTGTCAGTCATGACGAAACAATGGACACATTTCAAGAATCCTACAACCTCCCAAAAATGAAGCAAGAAGACATAGACTGTGGAAATACACCAATCACAAGCACAGAAATTGAGGCAGTAATTAAAAAGTATCTCCAAAAAAAAGAACCCAGGATTGAATGGATTCACAGGGGAATTTTACCAAGTATTCAAAGAACAGCAAATCCTCGCTCTCCTTAAACTCATCTACAAATTTGAAGAGGAGGGAAAATTCCCAAGTACATTCTATGAGATTAATGTTACTCTGATTCCAAAATTAGACAAAGATAATACCAAGAAAGAAAACTGCACACTAATGCTGTTGATGAATATACTTGCAAAAATCCTCAAAAAAATAATAAATAAAGCATGGCAGATAGAATTCAACTACACATCAAAAAAATTATATTCATGGCCAAGAGGAATTTATTCCAGGGATGGATAAACAGTTCAAGATATGAAGATCAATATGATATACCACTTCAGCAAACTGAAAATTTAAAATCATACAAGCATCTCAACAGATGCAGAAAAAGTATTTGATGAGATTCAGTACCCATTCATGATTTAAAAAGCAAAACAAAACAAAAAAACAAACAAAAAAACACAAGGAAAGAAATAGAAAGCAGCATAATAAAAGCAATATATGACAAGCCCATAGCCAACATCACAATCAATGGTGAAAAATTGAGAGCCTTTACCCTAAGATATGGAACATGACTATGTTACACACTACGACCACTACTATTTGACAAAATTCTGAAATGCTTGACCAGAGCAATAAGGCTAGGAAAGTACACTAAAGAAATTCAACTTGGAAATGAAGAAATAAAGCAATCATTATTTGTAGATGACATGATCCTATACCTAGAAAAACCTAAAGACTCCATGAAAAAAAAAAAAAAACCTTCTTGTTACAATAAATTAAAACATCAAAATGGCAAGATATAAAGTCAACATACAAAACACAGTAGCATTCCTGTATGCAAACAGTGAAGCCAAGGAGAAAGAAATTAAAAAGATATTTAATTCACAATAGTACCAAGAAAGATCAAATACCTGGAGAATAAATTAACATAGGAGGTGAAAGAACTCTAAAACAAAAACTGCAAGACCTTAATAAAAGAAGTAGGAGACAAAGTAATGGAACACTATACACTCATGGATTGGAAGACTTAGAAAAATTTTAAAAAATGGCCATTCTACTCAAGGAAATATATGGGTTCAATGCAGATTCCATGAAAATCCTAGGGATATTTTTCAAGGAAACGGAGCAATTAATACTGAAGTTTGTATGAAACCACAAAAAGCCAAAACTATTCTGAGAGAAAAAGAATAGTGGTGACAATCAAACTTCCATACTTCAAAATATACTGCAGAGTTATCTTCATGAAGACTGCATGGTACTGGAAAAAAAGAGATACAGCAATCAATGGAATTAAATAAAGAGACCAGAAATAAAACCATACCTATATCAACAGTCAGTCTATGACAAAGTTGCAAGAGCATACAATGAGGGAAGGAGAATCTATTCAATAAATTGTATTGGAAAAATTGGAAACACATCTGAAAAAAAACAAAACAAAACAAAAAAACTAGAGTGATCATTATTGTCAAGTATAAAATCAATTAGAATAGATTAAAGACCTGGAGATAAAACTTGAAGTCATTAAATACCTAGAACAAAATGTGAAAACACTAAATGACTTCAACCTCAAAGGTCTTTGGGGGAGAACAGTGGCAGCAAAGGAAACTAAAGCAAAATTAAACAACTGGAATTGCATCAAACTGATAAAATTCTTCAGAACAAAAGAAACCACTATTAAAACAAAGAGACAACCAATGGAACTGGATCAGATATTCACACCACAGATATCAGATAAAAGCTTAATTTCTAAAATATGCAAACACCTTATACATCTTAACAGTAAAAAGCAAATGACCCACTCAGAAAATGGGCAAAAGAGTTGAATGGAGACCTTTTTAAAGAAGGCACACAAATGGCTTAGAGACACATGAAAAAGGCTCTAGAACGAACTATTAAGTTTGTCCAGTTTTTGTTGTATAAACTAAATATTTAGTTTTTAGTATCAATGTTACAGTTTCAGTCAATGACATAAGGGCAGAATTCTGCCTGGAGATTCTAGGAAAAATTTTGATTATTATTATTATTTTTTTAATTTGGAGAGCTATTTAGCTAAAACTGTCCATGTTCCCTCATATTTTGAGTTTAGAAAACACTTCAAGACCATAAGGAAATAAGCATGATGGAAAAAATGCACACACTTAAAAAGGCAAAGGAAATAGAAGCAATCAATGCTTCTGGTAATCATCCTCTTTTATAATATGGAAAATTCCTTGTTTTCCATGTTTTTCCCATTACTTCCAAAGGTCTATCCAATTGTTAAAATATATACCTTATCGCAAAAGTAAGGTCATACTGCATAAAATATTTTGTAAGAACTTTTGTTTGAATTCAACAGTGTGCATAACCTTGATTTCACTGTAATGAGTTCATATTTTTCAGGAAAATTATATACTATGGTTTGTGATCCTATTGCTCATTGTAAGTTCCAAATATCTACCAATAAAAATTAGATTAAAATGTTAGAAAGTAAAACTAACATATTCTTAAGAATTTACCTGGGATAAAATTTTCAGAACACTACTTCTTTCACAGAAATATTATAGTTTGTTTTG
>RJWH01010606.1:0-15923 GCA_004363575.1 Solenodon paradoxus
CCACCCTGCCTCTCAGAGGTTCTGGGTGTCAGCTTTCCAGGGTAAGGGCTGGTCCAGGGAACCAAGCAAATATGGTGCCCGCTCCCTCGGGAGACCAGGCAGGGTGGCAGATCCTGCCGACACCATGGTAAGGACATGGGCTGGAGCCGGGAGCCTGAGCCTAAACCCTGGCTCTGCGACCTTCTGGCCCATGACGTTGGCCAAATGATGATTCCCTGTGCCTAAGATAACATTAGTACCCACCTCACAGGGATGGCTTAGGCAGTAAAAGACTGAAGATGTGTAAATGCCCTGGAATCATTCAGGATATACAAAAACAAACACACAAACCCACTCCAGAGGCATAGCCTGCTAATCGCATATCTTCTGCATGGATAGCTATATATCCTGTATATTGGCTCATCTTTGGTCTCCAAAAGAAGTCGCTCTCTTTGCCCAAAAAGATGCTTTAGGGATTATGGATCATCCCACTCTCTGACATGGGCTGCTTTCCCCCAGAATATTCGCTCCAGCTGCAGTGGTGGCTGGACCCTGTGCCTGGGAGCCTCGGGGAGCTAGAAGTCATTCAACGCCAGCGGTCTCTGGCTGGGGTCCACCAAGGGGACACTGCCCTCCTGCTGGAGTCCCTGGCTCCGTCAATGGTTCTAAGAGCTTTCTTCTAAAGGTTACATTTCTTCCAGTAACTGTTCCACTGTGGGCTTTCCAAGCCTGCCTTTAATGTGTAAATACACTTGACTTTTATGGGGCGTGCACTGGTCTCGGCATAAACCATCTCCTCCTTCCCACAGATTCGGGGCAAGACTGGGCTGTGGGGATATGGAAGGGAACGTGTGTGTGTGTGTGTGTGTCTGTGTGTGTGTCTGTGTGTGTGCGTGTGTGTGTGTTTATGGAAGTTAGGACAGAAGCTGGCACCTGTGTGGGTACACCGGACACCACCAGGTCCCTCCCTCGCTAAAGGGCACTTCCCTGAAGCCTTTAGCTCATTGCCTCTGTTGGATCTGTGGCAAGTCCGACAGACCTGGGACCACTGCTGTAGATTTAAGCCTGCAGCTCCCACTTCTCCCCGCAGCTCTGGGACCACCGTGGTCGTCCTCCCTCCAATTCCTGCTTCTGTTCTCACCCCGCCAAGTTCACCCAGTGCTGCCGCAAATGCCTTGGTAATATTTTATACTGTGACCCAACTCATCACGGCTCTGCCTCAAAGCCTCTCAGGATGACCCTTAGAACAGCCCCGCACCCCTGCCCGGCCGCCAGGGCCCCCTGGTCTGAACTTGCCTTTAAATCTTAATGGATAAGTCAGTCTCATAAAGAGCAGACTTCTCAGAGTCTTTAGAGTTGAAATTGGGACATCTGGAGGATCACCAGGTGTCGGGGTGGGGGATTCAGGGGTGTCACCATCACCAGCGCCCTCAGGACTCGACCCCAATACCCTGACCATGGAGCTGCAGCCCCCAGAAATAGGATGGCGCTGCTGCCACCCCCTCTCTGGGACCGTGGCCCTGACGCCATCCTGGCAGGAGCTGACATGCCTGCACCCGAGTCAGAAGCTCCTGGGCTGCCTGTTTGCAGTGCGGATGCCTGGGTCTCTGCGGCATCTGCCAGAACCTGCGCTCCCAGGCCAGTGAGGACGAGTCTGCTGCCTGAGAGGCCCTCAGCATGCAAAACAGGGCCAGAGAAAGCCCAGCCTGGGAGGGCCAGGAGGGAGGGGCCTACAGGCAGCCAATTCTGCATATTTGCTTATTATTGATTTTACTGTCTGGAACCTCACCTCTGCCTCAACATTGTAGTGGGGTAAGGGGTGACCCCCCCAAATATGTCCTTGTCCTAGTTCCAGAACATTGTGAATATCACCTTATTTGGAAAAGAGTGATGATCACTTTATACGGCAAAAGATGTGATTAAGGATTTTGAGAGGAAGAGCTTATCCCGGCTTAGCTGGGGGACCCTAAATCCAGCACTGTCCTTGTAAGAGGGAGGGAGAGGCAGGCTTGATGGGTGGAAGAGGAGTAGGTGTGTGAAGATGGAGACAGACTGATGTGACTGCAGGTCAGGGAGTGTTGGCAGCTATCAGAGCTGGAAGGGACAGAGGACAGGCTGTCCCCTGTACCTCCAGGGGGAATGGGGCCCTGATGATTTCAGACTCCAGCCTCCAGAGTGATAAAAAATAGATTTCTGCTGTTTTAGGTCAACCAGTTTGTGTTAATTTGTTACAGCAGCCAGAGCAAATGAATACAACTGTGAAAATTATCCCCAGTTTTGAGAGGGTAAATTAAGTAAGTAAATTTACTAACCCCAGGGCCTTTGCACAGGCCGATCCTGCTGCTGTCATGCTCTATCCTAGCTCACAGTGTAGCCAGATCCTTCCTGTCCCTGCTCAAATACCACCTCCTCACAGGAGACTTCTCTGACCCCAGGTCCCCAGTATAAGAAGCGGCCATTCACTCTCTAGCGCCTTAACCTATTTCAAGTTTTCCTTTTCACATATATAAAAGGATGTCACTTGTTTTACTTACCAGTTGTCTCCATGGAGATAGGAACCTGGTCTGTTTTATTTGTGTCTTTATTCCCAGTACCAGATACCTAGTAGAGACAAAATAAATGTGTTGAATAAAGTGAATTAGCTATTTTATACTAAAACATATAGTAATACAAACTCTGTAGATTAAAACTTTATGCTCCCAAAAGTGTGAGCTACTCCCAAGTGCCCCTTAGGGACCCCCCAGCCCCCTGGGGTACAGCATCACTCCATTCTGCAGTAAGTTCACGTAGGTAGGATGATTTGACCTCCACCCCTGCCCTCTTGGTTACAGCTGCATGACCCTGAGTTTCTCACCTTCCTCTGTAAGCCTCACTGACCCCCTTAGAAAAAGGAGGGGTAAATCCACTATTGGAAACAGGTTCATTTACAGAGAAATTTCATATGCTGACCCTGTGCTAAGCCTTTTACAGACATGCTCCCGCTGGTCCTCAGGATAATCCTGTGAGGCAGGTACTCTAAGGGACCCCATCATACCAGTGAGGAAACTGAGGCAGAGGCGGCCACACCGCTAGGAAGGTAGAACCAAGAGCCCTGAGCAGACCCTTGCCAGAAGGCTGTCCTTCTGGAGACGCCCACAGTGCTTGAGCCTGTAACTCTGAGCAGTCGACAGATTGGCAAACACTGCCAACCAATGCACATGTACGCGTGTCTCACTTGCTGGTCTTTAGCCAGAGTAACTGTCTGGGAAAACCATTTTCCTATTTCCCCTGCCCTTTAAAATATGTGACCAGGGCCGGCACGCTGGAAGTCTGACCTGCAGACCCTGAACCAAAGGTCAGGGACGGATCGCGCTGCCCGCTGCTCTCGGTACACAGACCTGGGAGAGAATGTTCTAGTTGTCGTGGCCCTGACGTCCTCTCTTTTCGTGGCTCCTGCTTCTCTCCCCACCCCAGGCAAATCTACCAGCTCCTGGTGCAGAGATGTAAAGAGGACTTGAATTATTTACATAAAAACTCACGGGGCTGCCACATCCTCTGAATTATTTAGTGCGGTTATGTGCAGTCATGTGCGTGCAGCCTCCACACGACACGTTTCACGTTAACTCAGCTCAAAGGGTCGGCAAACAACCTTCTCTTTAGCATCTGCTCTGTCCAAGAGGCAATCAGGAAGAGCTAAGGGTGTTTTCTAGAATCCGGTGGGTCAGGAGACACGAGGGTTTCAGGCTTCCCAGAAACGGGTGCTGAGAAGGGCCCCCAAAAAGCAGAGGAGTGCATGCAGTGAGGCTTTATCTGTCTGTTTACTGAGAGCCTCCTGGGTGCCCGGCCCAGTCTGGACTCCCACGTGCAAGGCGCCAGCGCTGCTTTCCAAATCTGCGACGCTACCTGGTAAATCAGATGCACCTGTGAGAACAAGGGAACACACCAACCAGGGGGCATCTCGGCTGCACCCCTGGGCCTGGGGGATCTCCGGCTCTCCTCTCGCAGAATCTCAGCTTCCACATCTGTGCGGTGGGAACCGCGTGCCGTCCCCACAATGCCGGGTAAAGAGTAAGTGAGTCTCAGGTGGGATGAAACGCATGCTCATCCACTTCTCCCTGAGTCAGCAGAGGCACCAGCACCACGTGTGAGTGGATGAGGAAAAGGCAGCCGGGTTTGACTGGATGGAAGGAGAGAGACATGCCCGGACTGAGTCGGGAGAACTGTGGTCTGGAATCCTCCTGAGTCTGTGTGCTGTGCTAAGCCCTCTGCAAGATATAGAAGATGCAGAAATGCATACAAAGGGTATGAATTGAGCACCTACTAGGTGCCAGGCCCTGTTCTAAGCTGTGGAAAGCTGCCATGAATAACAACCAGACTGAGATACCTACACACTCCCATGTGAAGAAGACAGAGTCATTTCCTTGGGGACTTAAAAAGGGAGAGAGACCAGTACACATCACAGCTCAAGGTGTCCTAGGTGTAAGAGAGAACTCAGTGCACAGATCAAGGAAGCAAAAAAGACTTGTCTGGGGCTCCATGGGGGGTGGGGGCGGTCCAAGTACCCCAAAGGAGCCTGTGTCTAAGTTGACGTTCAGGGCTCTAACATGTCACCAGCACTATCCAGAGATGCTGATGGAGGGGAGGGTGGGGATTGGCTAATGGCAAGACTCTGGATCTGGTACAATTTAAAACATGGGTCCTCATGCTGCCAACATAGATGAATTTCTAAGTTAACTTTAGGAGGTAATAATATTTTAATTAAATATCTACCAGGTTACAAAAGGACAGTCATGATGAAAAAATAATCTATGTCATTTTCCCTTGAAAATGATTAGTTTCAAAAAAAGATCTTGGAAAATAAATGGGGAAAGGAATTTAATAAAATGTAAGACAGCGGCAGAGCCAGACTGGGAAATGCAGAGAGACTGACACACTTTTCTTTCTCCTCTCTCCATTCCTCTCTTGAAGGTAACTATGTAAATGCTGGTGAAAAGAACTTAAAGTCAGTCCAATAAGGGAATCAGACAAATTGTAACACCTCTAGGGGACCAGAGCACGGGTAGGGGTTGGGGAGCACTACTTAAATGCCAGGAGTATCCATAGGAGCCCAGGGTTCATTTGGTTGCCAATGATAGAAAGTCAATTGGAAACGAGCGGTCTTCAGGCATGGGTGGATCCAGGTGTTCAGGCTATAATCAGGAATTTGCCTCTGGCCATGTCTGCTCTGTCATCTCTGTTTTGGCTTCACTCCCAGGAGGCATCACCTGTGCCCTTATCAACTGGTCTCCACAACACCAGGTGTACATCAACTGAGCAGCCCCAGCTGAAAGAACATCTCTTTTCTACTAACTCCCACACAAGTCCTGGGATGATTCTGATTGGCTTGACTGGGTCCTGTGCCCATCCATAACTCCATCTTTGTGGCCAGGAGACTCAGCCCCACCACTGACCGGTCGATGGTCACATGACCACTCTTGGTACCAACAGTCTGGAGTCAGCCCTTCCAGAACCACAGGGATGAGAGTGGAGACCAGTAAGCTAGGGCTCCTTTATCAAAATCCAGAGGAAAAGATGCTGAGCCACCATCACACATTATGGGCTCCTGAGCGTTAATCTCAAGGATAGAATCTGACTCAGCAACTGAGCTGGGACTTGAAGGGAAGGAGTGAGTCTCCGGACAGCGCGAAGTGCTACACACTTGGCCTCACCTTAGCCAGGTGACCTTGACCAGGGATGCCTGTGGATATAACGCAGAGAACCAGGATCTGAGCCCCGTTGGCCCAGCAGCCCAGCCCAGGTAGTGAACCCATCCACCACACCCCAAGGACAGGAGCCATTGCTCCTGAGATGAGGTCACCACGAGGGTGGAAAGTGGCCACGGTGACCAAAAGGACCTGCTTCCCTTTGTGGGCAGGACCAGCAGGACTTAGAGGCAGTGACAGTCCAGAGCATCAAAACCAGGGCCCAGGGAGTCACAGGCAATCGGGACCCAGTCGTGTGCGAGAAACCGCTGAGTTCCGACAGAAATGACGTGGTTAATGGTCCGGGGTGCTGAGCCGAGCACCTCGGGGTAACCGTTCCTTCGATCCGCACAGTCGCCCTGTGAGAGGAGATCCTGATCCTTCTTTGACGGAGGAGGAAACTGAGGCTCAGAGGGATAATACTCACCCGCTCGAAGTCAGACAGCAGGAAGGGACAGAGCCGGGTCTTCTGGAGACAACAGGTCTTCCCTCTTTGTCGCGTCCCCGCCGTGTGGCCGAACGCCTTGCACAGCTTCCCCGGGAGGAGCCGGACCCTCCGGGTTAGATGAAAACGGAGAATCAGCCGCGGTCCAGAAGCCAGCATGTCCGGTCACGGCCACTGTCTCTGGGCAAGTCACTTACGTCTTTAGGAATCTTATCATCTATGAAAAGCAGGGTAAAAACATCCCTCCAGCCCAGAGGGCTCTGAGCGATAGCACACGTGGCCGTGTTTAAAAACTGTAGAGTCCAGCACTAGAGGTAAATCATCGTAATCACATCGCGCGACGAGGAGGCCCACTGCCCGGGGACTATCTCCGCGGAGGGAGCCGGCCCATGTGGGCGCCGCCCCACTCGCAGCGCAGCCAGAACAATGCCATCTGCCTGCAAATATTGTGCTGTGGGAAGGTAGAAACAATCTTTATCTAATTATCTTCCTTATAACACTGTACAAGTACAATGAATCCTCTAACGATTCCACAATAACCCGCGGTAAAAATAGGCATTTCTTCCCCGGGCCTGGCTTCCGTGATATAGGAAAGCTGCTTCCCCGTTTGTAATATGCTAATAGCTGGTAATTAAAAGCTTCGAGATTCCCGTTAATGACTGAGTCTGCTTTGCTGAGGATAATCGCACCTCCCACCCACTCTGTGGAGTTCCGAGGCTTAATCAGGGGCAGTGGGGCAGGGGGGTGCGGCACAAAGGGACCCCAGAGGCCCCCCACCCCAGGGGCCCCCCACGCAGAGTTCCGGTGGTTTCCTATGGGGCTCCTCGAGACTCCCAGGGGTGTGAACGCCCCCCTCCTTCCAGAAAAGGGAGGCATTTTGGTGGCGGGAGTGTTTGCTCCAGGCCTGTGCCTTTGGACCCCATGCTTCCCGTGCCCTGACCTCCTGCCGCCCCCCACCACCCCAACATGCAGAGATGTCTCAGCTGGGTGCAGAACTGGGCCATTCTCTGCCACAGCAGCTGTCCCCTGTGTCACCGGCCTCCCTGGTTCCACCCACCAGGAGAAGCCCCACCCTACGGTTGTAACCACCCAGCATCTTTCCAAATATTGCCCGATGTCTCGCGCGGGGGAGGCAGAGTGCTGAATCACCCCAGTGGAGAACCACTGACCTAGTGCCAAAAGATTTAAAGCAATTTAAGTGTCTTCATCACCCACGGCCAGTTACTCAGTTCAGGTGGAAGGAGTAAGTCCGCCCTAGCGGAGCAGACACAGCCTAGTCTCCAAGAGTCAGAAAGTCAAGTGCGGAAGAGTGTGTAGTGAGCTAGAGCTTGTGAGCCTGTTGACTTCTGCACATTTAGGGTGTCACTAGAAGGGCACAAGAAGATGCAATGCTGCCACCCAGGTCCTGGGAGGACCACTGCATGCCTGGACGTCACCTGAGTGGGGGACTCCATTCTATGTTTTTGTATGTGAGGTGGACCCTGGGCGTGTATTACTTATTTAAAGAGTATAATTTAAGATGTGCCCTGGTGGAGTAGTGGTTAGATCCGCTGCCTCCTGCAGGGCACAGTCCACGTGCATCCCAAGGACCCAGGTTCATGTGGCAGGGCCGAGGAAATAACCAAGGTGAAGAATAAATAAATAAAAATGCTTCTTCCTCCTCTCTCTTCCTGCCTGCCTGCCTGCTTGCCTGCTCACCTTCATTCCTGCCTGCACCTTCCTTTAAAAAAAAATTTTTTTTAATATAAACATCTAGTACATTGTCTGGCTTGGAACTGTTTCAATAAATTCCACTTCCAGCCCTCCTCCCCATTGTTCAAGTTCCTCCTCTCAGAATGCCTGGGACAGGATATGTCTTTGACCCCTCTGACCCTAGAACATCATCAACGGTTCACACGCTCAAAGCAGTTTCCAAGCCCTGTGGGCTGACTCCCTCCCCACCCCCCCACGCAGGCCAGGCTGCCACTTAGGTTTTCGGAGACGGAGAAACGGGCTCTGAGGTTGACGGTGCCACATCTCTGGGACACAAAAGCTGCAGTGTGAAATCCAGACACACAAATGATAAGCTGGAGGAAGCAGCTGGAGTCATTGCTTTATAAAAAAGAATCTAAATGGGTCTCCTTCAGACAGTGAGGCCCCTGACAGAACAGAAATACGGCTCATCTGGAGAGGAGGTTGATTTGCTTTTCTCTTGAGGAAAGTGTCTCTCGGATGATTGCTGGTTATGTCTGCCTCACCTGTGGGTGAATTCTGGTAAAGCACATGGTTGGGGAAGACTCGGCCTTTTCTAGTATCCGTCTCCTCACTTACTAACTCATCCAGATCGAGCTAGACCAGTATTTCCCCATGATTTCGACACACCTGAAGAAAAGATGGGGTGCTAATCGCATCAAGCCAATCAGAGCCTATCCCAGGACTCGTGTGGGAATTGGTGGAAAAGAGATGCTCTTTCAGATGTTTATCAGATGTGATAAAATGCCCTTGGAAACACTGGTTTAGAGGAAATTGGGCAAGCTTCTGAATTGCAGGACTTCTCAGAGCCTTTACTGAGAATTGTTCTTGAACAATTAATTTGTGAGTTTTTCCATCCTGCTTTTTTTTCCTGGGTCTTATTCCTAGAAGGAGATGGAGACCCATCTGTGCTTCCTGCCCCTGGGGGTGAACTCAGGGTGGGAAGAGCAGCCGTCTCAGATTAAGTCTCTCTCTGCCTTTAGTATGTCAGCTGACACCGCCTGGGAGCTTGGGATAGCAGCAGGGAAAAGACCATCGTTTCCAGAGGCGTTGTGGATTGACTATGACCCCCTCAGGATAGTGTTAATCCCAGCCCAGTGAGAGGGCGTTAGGAGGTGGGGCCTTGGAGAGTGATTAGGTCATGGGGGGGAGCCCTCATGAACGGGATTAGCACCCCTGTAAGATGTGGGGTGTCTCTGGAACAGACCCAGTTTCCCCCGCCCAACAGCCTGCCCTGGGCACAGAAGGGCGGGCATCTGGCCACCAGGCACAAGGACACGGGTGTGTCCCAGGCTGGGACAGGATGGGACTGTTGCCTTGACACACACAAACGCGGGGCCAGACGTCTCTCCTGAGGTAACGCTGTGTGCACATTTCCGGGGGCTCCCAGGACCGCAGGTTGCTCCCTGTATGTGTGGCGCTCCCTCCTCTCGCTTGTCCCCCAAACTTTCAGACCAGCTGCCTCTGGGAGGAGGTTACTTTGGCCGCCATGGAGTCCCCTGTCAGTAACAAAGGCCATGCCGTGCCCCTCCTCTGACCCTCCGAGTAGCACCTTTGGACTCTCAGAGAAGCAGGCGTAAGTTCCTGGTTTGGAGCTTTTCTATTACATAGAGACCCCAGAGAGAGCTCTGGCCCTTCCGCCCTGGGCGGATCCATCGAGAGGACAGCCATGATGAACCAGAAAGCGGGTTCTCACCAGGCACAGATCTGCTGGAACCGTGACTTTGGACTTCGCTGGGGCCCAGGGTTAGGAGAAGCGTCTGCTGTTTAACTCCCTGTCGATGGATGGATGTCTGCTAGAGTGGACCGAACAGAGGCAAGGAGACAGACGAAAGAATCTGCAAGACTAGGAACAGCAGCGGTTCTGGTGCCTGTGAGAGTCATGCCCTCCCCATACGACGTGTGAGGGGATGGCAAGACCCCAGAGACGCAGGAGCCATGGCAAAGACTTCCACTCCCTGGAGGCAGCGGAGTTTCCAGACCAAGGCAGAGATCTCCATGATCATCAGGGGTGCCCCCAGCAACGCCTGGTTGCTACTGACGATGCCCCTCCCAGGGTGTGCCCAGTTCCAGGTGAGGAAAGACCCAGGTGCATGAGTCTGAAAGAAGGCATAAATGGCTTACCGTCCCCACAACAAAATGCAGTACTCGGTGCACATCTGAAGTTTGTGGACCGGCCTGCATGTCCCCACAAGGGCTGCTGGACAACATGAATCTCCAAGACAGGTAAGATGCACCGCTTCCCAGACCCCTGTCTTTTCTGCTCACAGGTCAGGCATGGGGAGGAGCGGGCAGGTGACAAAGAGCTGGATGGATCTGCTGGAGCTAAAAGTCACCCAGTGTGCGCCCAGCCCCAGGGGCTCATGGAGGTGAGAAGAGATGACCCAACCCGCTGCTGAAAGGACTCCAGAAACTGGAGGGAATTTGGCATTTGTGTCCAAAGCTTCAAAAAAGTTTGTGCTTTTTAGCCTCATAACTCCTCTTCTGGGAAGCTGTGATTGGGGTTTCATATAAAATGCTCTGGTAGTGAGGAGTCTTCATGTGAAAAAAAAATAAGTTATTCAGAATTAGGGATGAGAGGGAAGGAGAGAAATTGAAGTCCAAGCAGTAGAGAATGACATGTAAATTACAGAACATCCCTCTGATGAGCTGTTATGTAACCATTAAAAGTGAGGTTGATGAAAAGACCTCAGAGCTGTGAAGAAAGCAACTCAGGATGAAGACTGCACATTTTGCATATCTCGACTGTGTGAATAAAATGCATAGGAAAATACGGGAAATAGTCCCTGGAGCAAAGGACTAGGGACACGAATGACAAAGGCAGAGAACAGGATTTTAGAACAATGGGAGGTAGTATGTGAGGAGCTGGTGGGAATCTGTGGGTTGTGATTTCATTCCATAAGAGTCTACCTGGACAGGTGACACCAGAAGTTCAGATGAGGGCAAGGTCACAAAAGTCCTCTCACAGATCCTGAAATTCTGTGTTAGTTTTCTATGACTCCCCAAATAATTGCTACAACCTCAGCCGATTAAAGCCACACACATTTATTATCTCGTATTTTTTTTCAGATTAGAAATCAAGGTGCGCTGGACTGGGTCCCCGGGTTAGGGTCTCACAGGTCAAAAGCAGGTGTCAGCCAGTTTGTATTTCTTAGTGAAGGTGTGGGGAGGAATCGCTTCCAAGTCCATGCCGGTGGCTGCTGAGTTCAGTTCCTGTGGCTGCAGGACTGAGTTCCCCACTCCTTGTTGGTGGTCGACCAGGCTGGTCTTTGCTCCTGACAGCTGCCTGCATTCCCTCTCACATTTTCCAGGTGGTCCCTCCAGCAGGCGCAAGTTCCCCTCACACTCAAAGAGCCACCAACTTCTCCTTCTGCTTCATCTCTGACCCCAGCGGGAGAAACTTCTCTGTTCATGAGGGCTCGCGTGGTTAGACTGGGCCCACCTGGATGATCAAGGCCATCTCCCTGTTTGAAGGTCCATAACCTTAACACTTGCAAAGTCCCTTTTGGCCAGAAAACACAACCTGTTGACAGGTTCCAGAAACTAGAGTGGGGACAGTTTTCAGGACCATTCTGCCTACCACAGCCACCCCCACCCCGCCCCCCCAACTCTTTGCTCAGCATTTCAAGCGCTCCTGGCCTCGCTGCTGATCACCTGATCCCACACATCAAAAGGGCCTCCCATCATGCCTCTGCGTCCTACCTGTCCCCATCACCAAATGTTTGCCCCGAGCTGGAAGGCACACACCTCTCCAGCTGCCTGCGCTGGGGCCCCCACCGTGGTTTTGATGGTGTCTCCCCAGGAACACTGCATTTATAGAGAGTTTGGCAGGACTGTTATGCCGCTAACAAGCAAGCTACCACAACCTAAATAAACATGGAGCTAGAAAAAATTCAAGAAAGAAGACAGAATGACACTGTCTACCACCCTCTTCTCTCTACTGATCTTTCCCAACTCAGAGGAATGTGCTTCTAGATGTGTGTCTCAAGAGGTATTCTGGGGGGCCCCCACCACTGAGAAAGGCTGATCCCTAGGCCCCACCTCAGACCCTCTAGTAGTCAGGGCGCTACTGCCCTGGAATCTGGATGTTAAGTGTGCCCCCGTCCCCACCCCACCCCACCCCAGGTAAGTCCTATGCACCTATTTGAAGGGTGGCCTCCGACTTGAAGGCCTGAAGGTAATGAATGAGAAAGGCTCACGTGCCATGTGTGAAAGGGGAACTTGGGGGCGCTGACTCTCCCCTGAGGTCTGGAACTAATGGAGCATCAGGAGGAGGTTCTGGGGAGCAATGACTTATAAGACTTACTAGTCAAGAGAAAGAGGCCAGTGCTACAAAGCAGGACAAGTGTGCATGGCTGTGGAGAGATGTGAAAACAAAACCCGGAGGTCAGGTCTTGACAGCAGTTCAGCAGCTCAACAAAGACAGACAGGTCTTTGTGGTTCTTTACGCAGGGCTTCTCAAACTCTCAGGGGCACACAGATCACTGCAGACGCTCTAAAAAGGGTGATTTTGATTCAGTAGATCTGGAGTGAAGTTGGAGAGTCTGCATTTCTAACAATCTAGCCACCAGATCACACATTGCATAATAGACACGTAGCCTTTTCCTCATGGCTACAAAATGGCTGCTCCAGCTCCAGCCATCACATTTGCCAGAAAGGCACACAGAGGCATGATAGGGGGATATGCTGGCCACATCTGCTCCTTCTATCTAGGAAAAATAATGCTTCCTCATGAGTCACCAAAGCAGACTTCCCATTGGTTTCATCTGTAACTTCAGAGGAAGCTGAGAAACAGGATTGTTAGAAAGACCCTGACATTTATGTCTCAAGCCAATCGTGCTTCACTTGGAGCTGGGCATGTTAGCACCTGGCATAAAACCCAGTTTATTGAGCAAGGAAGGGAAGTGGCCACTGGGAAGGAAACCAGCTTCCAGCAGCATGCCGCGCTGTGGGTTCCGAGTGAGGCCCTCAGAGAGTGAGCTCAGCCAAGTATCTTCCGGGCAGGTCTGCACTGACTCCTTCTTGCAGGGTCAACACAGAAGACGCCCCAGAGACCCCGAAAGCTCTGGAAACCCGACTCCCACCGCCAGCACCTTGGAAGCCACATGGGGCCTCTCTCTTCCCGTTGAAACCATGGACTTTCCGGGGTGGACGGCGGCCTGCTGGATTCTGACCCCGCTGCCGTGGTTGTCTGGTTCTGTTTGCAAGCGACCTTCCGCCCCAGCAGAGTCCCGCCGGGTAGTTCCCACACATCTGTTTCACAGAGTCGCCTAAGCCGGGGGCGCTGTGGCAGGGTCTGTGTGAGTTTTGGAAAAACAGAAAACTCCTCTCAGGGGGCAGCGAGACAGCAAGAAAGGTCACTCAGATGTGGCGTCCAGAGACTTGGGCTTGAACCTGGTTGGTTTGTTCCTCACTGGGCAATTCTGTGAGGCCCCGGCGCCAGCTTCACAGACGTGGTCTCGGTGTCATAATAACCAACACGTAAGAGGGCGCTTCGGCGGCACCGTTCTGATGGCTTTGTGGGATTTACGCCGTTTTGCAACAACAATGAGGGACACCCACAAATCATTATCAGCCCCATTTTTCAGATGGAGTCATGGGGATCAGAGAGGCTAAGTAACTTGGCCAAGGTCACACAGCGGCTAAGTGACAGGAGTAAGTCCTGCTCAGCCCAAGATTATGTCCCCTCCTCAGCATCCTCACCACCACGCCTGGCAGCCTCTGAAGTGCCAGGCCACGTGGGTGTAGTTCTGATTCTCAGGGATTATTCCCCAGCTTCCGAAGAAGGTCGTGCAACTTGTCTGGAGACGACCAAGGCCTTCTGGCTTATAGATCCAGGCAGACACAAGGAAACAGCAACGCTGAGAATTCTGCCCTCCCTCCCCCTCCGCAGTCCCAGTCCCCACAAAGGCCCCAGGATGGAGCCAGCCATCCCATGCCAGACCTCAGGGTCCCCTTCCTGCTGGGCACAGCTCCTCCGGCCGATGACCTCCAATCAAGGGCTCGGGCACGCATTCATTCAACTGGCAGGAAAACCATTGAAGCCTTTTGCTATTTTCATTTCTATGAAGCCACAGGGGTGATGCAAAGAACAATTTTTCCTCTTTTCTTTTGCTTTTAATAATACATAATTACCTTCCCTCAATCATGCGGGTGGGATGTGTGCTTTTCAATCTAACATTAAGGCTTTTAAAAAACGGGGTGGGAAATGCGGGAGCTGTCTTTTCAATGCCCAGAAGGAATGTTTTGTGGCCCTGGAGGGGAGTGTGAGCAGAGATGCTTATCACGTTTGTGCTCCTGGTCACTGTTCCTGGAGAAAGACCGCCAGGAATAAAAAAACGGGGCGGGGGTGGGGGGGTGGGGGTGGGATTAGCCGAACATAGCCCTGAAAGTACTCGCTCCTCATCCTCTCTGAAACCACAGCCGGACAGGGCAGCATCTCCGGGAACCCTCATTAACCCATGCTGTGGGTACCAGGCATTTGATGCCAAAACCCAATGACCGCAGCAGCTGCTCACGACCAGTGTGTTCATTGCTATTCAGGTCCTTGCTCCAAAATGATGAAAGTAAACCTACTCCCCGGGAAGAGGGGGAAGGCACACAAAACAAATATTCCCCAGTGGTATTAGCTTGGCCGATCTGACAGGGGCTGGGCCGTGGAGCTGAATCTCAATTGAAGGAGGTTTTTTAGAAAAGGGCCCAGTGGGAGATTTACAAAGACGAAGGGAGAGAAAGCTACCTACACAGTCTAAGTTATAAAACAACAGGATTCGTGACACAGAAACCCGCGCAGGAACGGTAGGGGAGCTTGGTGATCACGGCAGGAGGGTCAGCGAGAAAGCACAGCGCACCCTCGGCAGACCCCGGGCCGCTTCTCAGCGACCCCGGCCATCGCTGTGCCACCCGGTTAGCTAACAGGAGGGGCGATGGCATTTGTGTGCTCACAATGTGTTGGGGTAGATACTCTTATTGTCTCCATTTGGCCAGTGAGGATACTGAGGCACAGAAGTGCATCACTCGCCCAGGTTCCTCTACTAGAAAATGGCACTGTGCTGTCAGCAATGATCAGAACCCGGGTGTTGGGGACAGGCTTTGGCGTCAGACTTCGACGTCAGACTGACCTGGGTGTGCAGGCCAGGTGCTGACTCGTCTTCGGTAGAGGACCTTTCAGACACCACTGGGACTGGTTGGCCTACACTCGGTTTCAGGTGCAGGGACAGGGACCCCAGGCAGCTCCTGCCGAATCTCAGGCACAGATACCTTCGGCGCCCCGACTCGTCTGAGTCCGCGTCATCGCCTAGTCTTGGGGAGGATGGTGTGGTTCTGCAGGAGAAGGGACCTGGGGTGCAGGAGGCTGAACAAGGCTGAGGACTTCTTCTTAGTAATATTTATTCTTTCCTTTGCTCACAGTGCTAAATTCCATTTAGGACACTGACATTGTGTCTCAGTCTGTATTTCCCACCACATCCACCACCAGGACTGGTTATGGAGGAGAGAGGGGATGAGGTGACGATAAGGGACACCGGTGACGGGCCAAGGACTTCTTGACCATCACAGCCATTTCCCCAAGCGCCTCCCTAGATCAAGCCCTCTGTCCCCACCAGAGTTCTTCCCCAGGAGTCATGTGCCTGCTCGAGGGTCATTCCCCAAATCTCCACTCCAATGGTTTAATGAGTCCTGTGCAGCCAAGGAGAAAATATGAATCAAAGCTGCACACAGTTCAAAGAAGGTGCCTGCAAATCCTTTAGAAGTCTGATCTTCTCCAAGAGGAAACACTCTTTCCTTGCTCGGTTTCCTTGCTCATTAAATGGAGGCTACAATGGTAACTAGTCCTCAGACAGTGGGAAAAAAGAAATGAAGTCAAGACTCACAGTGCTCAGAACAGTGTAACCCTCCGATGAGTGCTAGGGACACTTACAATGACTCTATGACTTGGTAACTTGAGGACCACTCACAGCAGCAGGTGCAGTGGCGACTGAAACAGTTAACAACCAAGCACGCACAGTGCCGTTTAGGAGGACCCCCCACCCCCCCCACCACACCCCCCC